>JAPFBL010000395.1:35000-295718 GCA_026182355.1 Hermatobates lingyangjiaoensis | reverse complement strand
CGCCCAACTGTTGTATGAGAGACGGGTAATCAGGATAAATTCGATTAAATTTCTCAGCAACAGATCGATTAGTAGCGCCATCTGCACCAGACATGAACACTAACTCAACTCACTCGTTTATTTTTAAAGGCATATCTGAAAATTAAAGGGAAAAGTTTTTAAATGCAAATCATAAATTAAATATTATAAAAAAATTAAACAATAAAAAATAAACTGGAAGAAAAGAAATAATTTATTAATAAAAAGCTAATAAAAAAAATATAATTTCTAAAAATAATAAAAATTTCTACAACTTAAGTGGCAATAAAGCTGAATAAAAAATATGTACCAATATATATATTTTTCAATACCTATATAAATCTGCAATGCATTCATTGTCTGGCCGAATAAACAAAACATCATCCACATAACGAAACCATCTAGCATTGCTTGGCAAAATCTTAGGGGGAAATTTCATTTCAAAACATTACTAATAACTTGTGAAGGACAAATTCCCATAGCTAAACCAAACTTTTGCCTATAAAATTCATCTTAAAAAGAAAAACAACAAACACCAACACGAAGAAGAATTAATTCAATAAGAACAGACACAGAAATAAAGAATATACAATTTCTTTTTTTTAATTCTGTTCTTAAATAGCTCAACAAATCCTCTACAGGAACGCTTGTAAAGAGGGATTTCACGTCAAAGCTCAACTTCTTTGACATATATATATCAAACCACAATAAGAAATGGGAAAACAAGACTAAGATCTTTCAACCGTAACAAGCGGTCTTCGACAGAGCCAAAAACCCAACTGATTGTTACTTCACGTGTTTATGTGAAACCTTTATATATAAATTATATATATATATATATAACAAATTCAAAACGAAGGAAACACACAGACATAACTCACATCAGATGTGAGATATGTCTGTGTCTTTCTGTGTTTCCTTCGTTTTGAATTTATTTTATTTAAAAAAGTCCGCTGGACCGTTTCTTTATTTGTTATATATATATAATTATATACTAAATAATCACAATAAACACGTGATGAAAACTAATGAAAGTATAAGCCACAGCCAACATAACACTCTAATACTCCAATATACAATGCTCTAAGGCCTTTCGTTACAACATCATCAGAGAGCTAAATGAACTAAACAGAAAATATAATAACAAGTTAACCTGGTTGATTGAAGTCTTCCCGTCCACAGAATATAGTAAGTTAGCAATCGACATGCTAAAACATTCCACCTTTCTTATATAAGCTTCAAACTTCAAAACCCATTCATTTCTTGAATGATCTCTTCTTGAAGGTTCTCAGCCTTCCTGGCCCCATTCACTCCTCTCACCGTTTCCCAAAATGCCATTCCCCACCCCCTTCTTCTTTCCAAGGTATCATATAGCTTTCCACACTCTGTAAACTTACTGTGGTCAAAATCCACCCCCTGAAAACCCGAATTTCACCCCTGGGGGTGAATCTCACCCCTCTTGAGAACCCCTGATTTAGCATGTCGATTGGTAACTTACTATATTCTGTGGATACAGTAACAAGATCGTTATTCCGGAAACTCGAGAAACATATGAAAAAGCATGTTTCAGCTAAATATGGTCTAATTTTTAACAATGTATGTATACAGGAGGGACTGCTACCAAAATTTACACACACACACATATACCATATATATACAGTTAAATAGCAGAACAGATTCTACATTCACGACTTTTTCTGAACGATTAAGAACAATTGCTGAAAAAAATCGTGAATGCAGAATCTGCTCTGCTATTTAACAATATATGCTTAGATGAAGACGTGCTGCTGCCAGTTTATACAAATATATGTATACATACTTCGTAGATGAAAATACGATCCGAAATGGACAAAAGCTTAATTTAGAAAGAGAAACATAAAGAAATTAAAAACACACACTTACAGTAAGGTTAATTTAACATAATGCAAGTTTAATATCAAATAATCCAAGTTTGATTAAAGTTAAATTTAAAATAAAATATATTATTTGAAAAGAAATATATAAATCAAAATGTTCTAACCTTAATTTAAAATAGTTTTAAGTATAATTTAAAATAAACCAACTTTATTTCAAAATAATCCAAGGCTAACCTAATCCAAGTGTAATTTATGACAATGCAAGCTTAAATTAAAATTATCCAAGTTTAATTTTTAATATTGTTCAAATTTATAGTTAAAATAGTTTGTCAACTTGAAAATACATATACACTACGCTGCCATCTTTTTTAAATTAGCTCAAAACAGTTGTAGTTTTTGTTCTATAAATAAACTAAAATAAATTATTTTATTTGTTACTGTTTTCTTTCTCTTCTTACAAAACTTACGTCAGTGGAAGTTACACAAATTGTAACATAATGATGGATAGCTATAAAATAATCTCTATTATTTTATTACTATCCACTCTAACTTTTCCTTCACTTTCTTGTTTGAATATTACTTGAATTTGTATTTTGCCCGTATATTATAGCTATTTTTAAGCTCAACAAAAAAACTAATAAAGGAATAAAATGTTTCTAAAAATATATAATGATGCTACTTGAAAAATGAATGTGGATGTATGTACAATAAATTGATTCTTAAAATCACCAAAGTAAAATTAAAATATGCAAGTCAAAGTAAGTTATCTATAGTCATTAAAAAAAAGTGAAAGAAATTATATAAAGGTTCATGAAATTATGTTATTCTATATTATATTTGGTCCATGACTAAGCTCTAGTAATGTCGGTAAACCATAGTTACTTTGAATTCAACTTGGATTATTTTAATTTTAACTTGAACTATTTTCCATTAACTTTAGACTATTTTACATGAAACTTGTATTATTTTAAATTAACCCAAAGAAATTGTAGAAAATCATAATAGGCAAAGGATCTCATTAGGTGGAAATACAACAAAAACTGACAGTCTCATGGTACAACAGAAGTTCATCATTAAAATAAAGTACATATTATACATCATACATACATTATTAAATAATTTAATTGATTGCCCTCACCTCGTTTCCCAACTACATGTTCACATTCCATCATATACTTAGAAAATGCCCAAATTATTCTATATACGATGCCACAAAATAATGCTTTCCTTCATTCCAAGCTGTCTCGTATGATGATAAACAATAATAGTCTGTATAGCAACGTAGATTTTCTTAATTACAACAAAAAGAAGTAAAAATTAAAGAAATAATAAGTAATAAAACATATATTATCATAAACAGCTATCCAATCATTATGTTACAGTCTGTTGAACTCCTTAACTTCAATACCGTTAGCACTAATATCAGGTGTTATTGCGAATTATTAGTTTATTATGTATAAACTAATAAATTTAATTAGTTGTAATTTATTTTTTTAACAATTAATATTAAAAGATACTGTACTGTAAAATGATTTTGATGGGTATGTCAATAAATTCATCTAACTGGTTAGCTACAGGCAAATCAAAATTTAGTGTTTATCATTAGCTACAGCATATTATCATATTGAGATAGAAAACATCTAAATTAATTAGATAAGATTATAGGCTTATCATCATCTAGAGTCTATCAATTAATAGAAGGACTTCATTACCAACAGGTATATGATTCGATGGTTACATAAGTAGCTAAAGGTATATTAATAAACAGTAGCACGCCTTTACAAAGGGTATTTTCTTCAGACAATACTTATTCTTAGGTTCTGGTACAAAGTTAACTAGAAACATTTCATTATCAAAAGGCTCAGATCGATCTATCCATCTGAATAACAGTCGAATATCACAAAAGAAATGTTCTCCCTTTAGTTTTTTATAAAAAAAAAAAAAGGGGGAAATATTAACCCTAACAGGAGCAATGAATTTGGAAATCACTGGGCAAACTAATAGAACTTCAAAAGAACGACAAAAGGCATATTTTCACTGGCATTCACATCCTATATTGAAAATATCTTTTTGTATTCCAAAATTCTTCACAATAGAGTACCGGTTTTACAAAGATATTCCTTTTTGATGTCGAAACCCTTAATCATAACTTCATTGAATGAATGTTAAAATATAAACTGTATTTGTTCATAAACGTTTGCTTTAATTTAATTTATATATTCAACAAAATACAAATTAGATATTCATAATGTTATTTACTAACTTGTATATTTGTTAATATTACCTGTTTTTGTTATTTCATTAGTCAGCCATTATCACTAAACATCATCATCCAATAGTTCACCAAATATTCTTTAAAGCACCAAATAATGCTCATAATATTAAACAAAATGCAGTAGGCACATAACATTAAATACATTTAAATATTAATTTGACAAATATACTGTGTTTACTGGTTCTTATTTATGGTACATTTTCTTTTACAAAAGAACCGGGAGTGAATATCACAACAGTACATGCTTTACCTGACATATTGCGGCGGACTTTAGCACTATATGTCAACTTTCAATATGTCGGACAATTTCCTATTTCCAGCTGTGGAATAACCTTCCAAGGCTCATATGTCATTCTCTCGATTTGAATTACATTCTGATGTCATTGAGATCATAAATATATTAAAGAGTTAATATTCTTATTAAAACAATCTTTTAGAAAAAGTCATACGGGTTAAAATTATGACAAGAATATTTAAATCACATAAATAGTAAATGTTCAATTTACAAACTTCTATTAGATATCAATATGATAGCGTAAATAACTCCAAGAATCATTGTCAACGACTTGGCAATGGTAATTTAGTAGGATTTAAGTTCCACGAACATCTTTAAAGTGAAGAAGTAAAAGTTTGACTCACACAAGTTCGATAATGTGTGATCAATAACATTGTAGTTCAAGGTTTTTGTGAATCTAAAGTCTTCTTATATGGTTCTACTATAAATATAAGTACAAGATTTCACAAAAGCACGTGAAACAACAATCAATGATCAAACCACAATATGAAATGGGAAAACAAGACTAAGATCTTTAAACCGTAACAAGCGGTCTTCGTCAGAGTAGTTGGGTTTTTAACTCTGACGAATTCCGCTTGTTACATTTGAAAGATCTTAGTCTTGTTTTTCCATTTCATATTGTTGTTTGATTATTGATTACAAATATAGGATAGAGGTAATGAAATAGATCAATGTTGACATAGATTTGCAGGTAACAAGGACTGAAGAGGTTTGTTTGATGATGCCTAAGCCGGTGGGTGAATATTACAAACAACATGCTACGGATGATAACATTTTACAGGCCTTACAACATTTGATATATACCGCTCAATGTGTGGACAAAAAAACCTTTTGATTTTGACCATGCTGAATTAAGAAATTATACTTTCACAATATGTATGATACGTATTCATTCCCTCTTTTTAGTTCATTCTGAAAACATCATATTTACTATGGTCTTAATATAATTATTGATAAGAAATATGTTATGCACATCAAATTATTGCAAGAAACAAAAGAGTACAAAAATTATACAAGTTGAGCCTCCATATTCCTTCATCAGGTAAAATTTCCATTTGTAATGTAACCTGGAGTCACAGTATCACAATATACCTGTGCTGGGTTTCCAAGCCGTGATAGTGGTGTAAGTATACCACACATACATTTTATCGTTTCATTTTCTATCTACTATAGTTACTTTTTTTTCTTCTTAATTTGTTTTTAATTTCATAATTTTCTCAAAACTATAGTTTTACCTCATATCTTGTTCACTCTTAATTTCTGTTTTATTTTTAATCGTTTAATTTATATATCCTTACTTCAAGGTGAACATCATTGTTACACAGGTACAGTATTATAACTATTTTACAATCTTATATAATTCTGTAGCACTTACTGGTCGTTATTAATGTTTATCATATTTATATATCATGATATTTGTGTAATTAGGGAGCAGATTTTTGTTGATACAAATTTCATTAAACACTTTTTGAACCCTTGTTTTAGTCTCTTTTCTTATTAACTTTTCTAATTTTCCAATCAGTATTTTGAAATTTTCCGGGATATGAAATAACAATTGTCCAAATGTTTCATCTTGAAAACTCATTGTTAACAATATTCACTTTTGTTTATAAAACCATGAGCTTTTAAGATAAAACATTTGGACAATTGTTATTTCATATCCCGGAAAACTTCAAAACACTGATTAGAAAATAAGAAAAGTTAATAAGAAAAGAGACTAAAACAAGGGCTCAAAAAATGTTTAATGAAATATCATGATATATAGATATATCAAATTATCAGAAATGAAGTACTTCATTTGAGTGGAGACTTTTGTTGGTTTATCCATTTTACCTCAAAATGAGTAAATATCACACAATTACGGATTGCACAACTAATGATTTAAAAATGGCCAGTCAAGCCCTAGCAGTCAACCTTTTTTACAAATAGTCTCTGATGAGTTCCAAAAACATGATGTATATTAAACTTCATTTGTGTGGAGACTTTTGTTGGTTTATCCATTTTGCCTCAGAATATATCAGATTATTTTCTTTAAGTTTATCTGCTCTAATAGATGTAAAAATAAATCCAGAAGTATTCTATCAACGTATTTTTTACTTTACTATAAGTAAAGTATAGTGATCGTGAAAAAATTCGATCTCGAGATTTTGACGGAATTACATGTTTTGAGGTCCCAGAAGTCGTTTTATGAAGTTTTTACGATGATGTCTGTGTGTGTGTGGGTGGGTGGGTGGGTGGGTGGGTGCGTGTGTTAGCATTGCTTGTTACCACGCTACGGTCCAGAATCTTTGATGGATCAAGTTGATATTTTACACAAAAATGGGCCCCATTTAGACGAAGATCCCTATTGTTTGGGAAGAATTATGCATGATGGGAAAGTCACTTTTTTTACCAAAAACCGTTTTTTTTAAAACATTTATTTCTCCTAAACTAATAACCCTAGAGTTTTGAGATTTTGACATTATCTTTGAGGTTACAAATGGAACAAACGGAAAATATATTCAAAATTTTATATCAACAGGAAATATTTTTTTTCAATAAAATGTACAAATTTTGACTTATAAATCAATCTCAAACCTTGTGAGAGCGATACAAGCCATACTGTTTGACGGACAAGAATGAAACTATGTCTATAAATAGAACATTATATGGAAAATGAGTTGAGATATTTTTTTCCAAAATTACATTCGCTAAACGGGCGTTACAGTACGATTTGTGTTTTCAGAAAATGTTTTTTTGACGCTAAACGGCTCATTAAAAAATAATGAAAATTTGAAAAAAAATGGAACAAAAAATTAGCAGTTCATAAAAAAAAAATCATGAAGTTTCAATTACGGGAAAGAGCAATAACGATATAAAAACTCTTTGTTTATCCTAGACTAAGAGATCACCTGCTATACTTGTCGAATTTTTTGTATTTTTTTACATTGTTTACATTGACTTTTTTTTTTTTTTTTTCTATTACAACTACCCTTATCGGGGTAACAAGTAACAGCGATCCATGCTACATAAAGGTGGAATAAAGAGTGGAGAAACCACCCATTGGTAGTACTCCATATAGACTGTTAGGATCACTTGCAACTAGTGATCCTACATTTCACTTGACATCCTACTAGTGAACTTGACAGCCAACATTTCAGAGCAGGTCTCGGGGCCAACATCTTTTCAGCCTTTACATTGACTTAGAAATTTTTTGAGCGAATCCACTGAGATAAAATTGATGTTTCTAATGGAAAAATGAAAGTATATTATTTACTTATAAGAGATGTAAGAGGAATAATATTGTGCAGGTAAATGATAACACTCATTAAAAAAAAAATCGTATATATGTTATTTGACAAAGGGGAAGGAAAATGATCTTATTAAATACTAAGAAGCCATAAAATTCCCAGTATAATAATTCTGTTAAAAACCAAAAATGTAAAAAATAATTCAAAATATAAATCTTTCGTTTAGAGATTAATAACTGTAATTATCGTACATCTTTAATTAACAAATCACCTTAAAACAACATTTTTCTTCGCTGTTTAAGATGTTTTTCAGAGAAAAAAAGGGTATTTTACTGTTTTAAATTTGAAAATTTTACATTAATATTCAATGTAGAAGGATGTTAAGTAAACGATGTAAGAAATCTACTGGCTATTTGAACAATAGCCATGTTCTCTTGTAGGATAATATTTCGTTTCAAGAAATGTTCACATTGGTTTTTCAAAAATGATATTACTGCTGTAGTTATACTAATGAAATTATTTGCAAATAATAAATTATTTGTGATGTACAAAAATAAGCTTATAAATTGATATGTCCTTCAATCACTATCTGTACTACCTCACGAATGCAATACTAATAATTATATCCCATTTAGATATTTATGTTATGCTTAAATGATACGTTATGTTTTATATACTCAAGAAATTTGACATTGAGTTACTTATAGTAAAGTAGAGTGTAGGCCACTCCAGATTTTTTTATATACTTCTGTATGTATATCTTCTTGTAATACAGCTATCATATATCAAACAATGTTACAGCTACACTTGTACAGCATTATGCAGAGTAAGTACATAAATATAGAGAGTGCTTTGTTGGTCACCTACAGTTCGGAATTTTCCATGGTCCGGCAAGTCTAAGGTCTGGAGGTTGCCGGATTAGGAAGGTTCAACTTGTAAATGATAATTTTCTCTTGTAGTCACTCATCATACAGAGTGACCCAAAAAAATTCTAATTAGGCCCCGTTTCTTAGTATTTTGTCTGAATGAAATGAAACTTTGGTCACAACTAGTTTATTATATTCAAAGCATCACATCAAAACACTAGGGTCTTTGGCCTTTTTTTTCTCCGTTGTAAAGCATGTGTTCTAGATAACCTCTATTTAGCTCCGTGCTTTTCTTGAGGCACAGCATGAAGTTGTCCATGACGTTCTTACAGGCTGAATTTGTAATGGCTCTCATCTCCTCCCTGATGGCTTCCTTGAGTTCCGTGATGGTTCTAGTTTTCCCTATATAGACTACTATGTCCTTAAGATAGCCCCCAAGAAAAAAATCTGGGGGGCTTAGGTCCGGGCTATGGGGTGCCCACTCAAAATCAGTCTTGAGACTGATCACTCAGCCTCCAAAGTTCTCTTTCAGCCAATCTCGGGACAGGTTTGAGGTGTGAGAACTCGCTCCGTCTGGCTGGAACCAGAACTTGCTCATGAGCGACGGGTAGAAGGTCTGAAGCTCACTTTTGAAGTGAATACATAAAGGAGATATCGCATAAAGTGTACACGGGGTCCGTTTTTTTTGGATTTTAGCAACTCAATTATATATTTTAAATTTATAAATAAATAGCTTAAAAGAAGTAATACAAAAAGTATTAATATTTTTACAATTCTGTCTAAAACGATAACCAGACAAATTAATAATATAATGACATACATAGACTCCACAGCGCCTAATTGATAACACATCACAACATTCTTTCATTCTAGCCAATGTTTCATTATGTAGAAATTAATTAATGATTGAATTATTAATAACATTGTTCAAAAATAAACTGATAATTCCATTTCAGAGTTAATGATTTTTGTCCACTTTTTTTCAAGCACCTATAACTATTTATTAGTATACTAGCAAAATGGAGACATATTCAAATAAATTAATTAGCTTGACTGTCTGTGAAAGAGTGAGAGTGTTTAGGCTGATAAACTCGAGTGTAAGCTACTCAGAGTTCTTAAACTTTCTCTAAAGAAATTGTATTCTTCAAGATGATCAGTTGTACCTTTCCTGCAAATATCTGTGAAATACAGTGAGCATAGTCTGTTATCTGTACAGTTTGTTGTACTGTTTGGATTACTGACCTGAGAGTAGCCCAAACAATAACATCTCACTGCTAATATTAACTCGTAAGTCAAACATATGGAGGCTAGGGGGTAGCCCAAAGGCTAGTGTGCTCGCCTTTGGACTGGCAGGTCCGGGGTTCAATATCCACTCTGGCCATCGATTTATTCACACGAGGATGTATGTTAAGCCGTCAGTCCCGAGTCTGTATGGCGTCAGGTACATGTTAAAGATGTTTCTTCTAAATACACTTCAATCAGGCACACACACTGAAGACACATTCATATAACATGTCTGCACCGACATGTTATACATAGTTATTTCATCTCCTCTTTTGGCGTATCGTCTGGCTCTTTTATTTTTGGAACCCATTTGAGTAATTGATTCAACCTGAAACCAGTTGATTCAAGATTGGAAGTACTAAATTATGCATAACTCAAATAGTACGTGTAGTATATAGGTCTAATAAGTACCTGACATCGTACATGCTCGGGATCAACCTCTCCGAAAGAAGATATGTTCATATTTACTGACTTCTCGAGGGCCAGAGTGGGTATTGAACCCTGAATCTAACTGACCAAAGGCGAGCACCTTTCTACTGTTCTACCCTGGCCCCTACTTTAATCAATTCAAGTATATATATGGACAGTTGACTATGCAGATATTGTATAATTGGTTTTTAATTAATCACACTATTATAAAAAGTTAGAATATAAAATGCAATCTTAGGCGTATGAGCAAGTGCTGACCTCTAGCAAACTACACCCAAACCATATGTTTCTCCTGAGCGCCGCTAGAATGCAGGAAAGGCTCTATCTATTACAAATCATCCTATATTCATTTTTTTCTACTTTAATGTTTATTAATCACTTAATTATAAAAAAAATAATATTGCTAAATATAAATAAACGAGTAATTTAATTGATAGTAAATAGTTATGCAATAACTGTTTGAATGTGTTTGAAATATTATTGATGTAAGTATGATTAACTTTCTAAAATCGAAGGTAAACCAGTGGAATATTACTTAAATGAAATCAAATATTATAACTTGTTTAAAATTCAACTAGCCATTTCATAAGAGATTTATGTAAATATACTCGGTAGAATAATTTATGAAAACAATGGAGAATGTTCATTGTTTATATAAGCGATTTGCTTGCAAAAAAAAAAACTGGACTTTCATTACAGGTTGGATTGACTTAATATAAATAGAGAAAATTCACTCTGCAACAATGAGTTATAACGACCTACCTCAAGGACAGTCTCACCGTTTTTTTTTTCATTTATTTAGATTTTAGAAAATGTCTGTCCGGTTTGACTCCTATAAATCAATATCAATGTCTTCTTATGAGGAGGAGATGGCTTCCTTTGAATGCAATCCAGAGTTCTGGATGTTCTGCGTCACCTTCTTGACCGCCAAACCATGCTCTTTATCGCTCTACCGATTAATTTGTTATTCTGACTTTGTCTTGTACTAAAATACCTTTCAGTTTGGCAGTCGTTGCAGGTTTAGGTTGCAATAACAACCCATGAAAGAACACTCATAGACCAAACATTCTTCGTTTACTCAAGCATATTTACAATTTATCTTTAAATATACCTAACAACAATCTTTAATAGGTACCTGACATCGTACAGGCTCCAAACTGACAGCTTAACATCCCCTTCGAGAGACAACATGGTCAGATTTATTCACCTCCCAAGAGAATATATAGAATAAATAGAGGACCAGGGGGGGTATTAAACCCTGGACCTACCAGTCCAGAAGCTATGTACGTTGCCACTGAACTAATCTGACCACCTTTCAAATACGTAAAATATGTTATAGTATTACAGAACTAAATAAATAAGTTACTAAATAAATAAATAAATAAGCATTACAGATAACTAATACAAAATTATATGAGAAAAACATTTATGAAATAGTCTCCACATACAGAAATTTAATAATATAAACAATGCGTTTCGAACCCGTAGTGTTCTTCTTCAAGCATTAACAAATAAAATACAATCACATCAGAAGCTATACATTTAGATCAAATTCAGATGAAACATTTAGAGAAAAAAACCTATAGAAATGTTCCTGCCTTCCAATATGAAACAGATGTACACTCCATACCCCACCCACTTCCATCCTATTTCTACTCGTAGTTAGCTGTACTACAGACACTCATCCTTGGATATGTACATCTCTGTTTCCTTATTTCATTTTGTACCATTTATTTTGTGCTATAGATAACTCTCTCATATTGTATTTTTTTTTTTTTAGGTAATGTCTGAAGAAGAACACTACGTGTTCGAAACACTTTATTTACATCATTTAACTTCTATACATCGAGACCATTTCATTAGGCTTTTACCCTATAATGAGTAAATACCACATAATAACTGATTGCACTACTTAAGCATAACACATATTTTGAACATGGCTTTCTCCACGACTTAACTCAAAGATTCCCTTTACGTTTTATTAGTCAAAACGCGGTAAAAGTTAAAAAGGATAGAAGCTTCTCTCCCATGAAATTACACTCTTTTTCTATCGATTTTATTATTTAATTTTAATTCCTTAAATGCTGTTTAATAATGCTACTATGTTTTCACATTTTCTATTTTAGTATATTATCTACTAGTATAGTATCTTCTTAAAGCAGACCGTAATCCAACCATTAAATTGTAATCAAACAGGAAATGTTTGTAATTCTGAACAATAGAAGCTTGTAAGGAAGCATAAAGTGGAACAAAGATGAAAACTGTAATTCTGTGCTCTGATTGGCAGATGTGATTCAGCTGTGTGGCTAAACCAGGAACAAGCATCAATCAAAAAGGCTTTCTAATCAGTCAACACTAAGACATTGCTTTATTTAATGCTGAAGATGTTCAATGGTCGGAAGCTTACAAAGTCTCTTCGATTAATACAAATACATATATATATATACATACATACAAATATATATATAGTTCAACACATCTATATACTATATTCAACATATATATATATAGTATAGTACTATATAGTATACTATATAGAATATAGTATATATAGTTGAATAAACTATATTCAACATACTATATATATAGTATGTGGCAACATTATTGGTCTCCAACCGTCTCTTATCTCTCCTGAAGACGGTTCAACCGAAAATATGAGACTGTAAGTGTATGTTTTTAATTTCTCTATGTTTCTTTATGTACATTGAACTGTATTTGTCCATTTGGGATCGTATTTTCATCGAAAAAGTATATATTATATATATATATATATATATATATATATTCTTGACTTCCATTTTATTAACTAACAAGTTTTAACTATAACAAACAAATTAACCTTACATACAAATTATATACGACGTTTCGGTCAGCTCTGACCATCTTCAGGCACTAATAACAATTCATAACAGAACTCAAATACAAAAATAAGAACTATCTAAATTATTAACACAATTATTAACATCCTAACAGAATAAGAAATATTTACATGAATTGAGTGGGAGGTTATACAGGTTATAATGGTCCTCAGGGTTGCTATTAATTAAAAGTACTAACGAATTTGAAAATAATCAGGGATTGAACTTAATATTATCCTACGTTCCTGCATGCAGTTTTAATATTCTTGAGAAGCTCGTGGTCTGGTTGTTCAGGTTCGGCTTCTTTTCTCTTATGCACAGCGCTTCCAGAATGTGCAGCCTTCTCAGGTCATTTTCTTGATAAAGTAATGTGATATTTTTATTCAATTCTTCCCTGGTTAGCTTGAGACTATGGGTGCTCATATATATATATATGAACGTATAAGCCACAAGGAAAAGGTAAAAAACACAGAGAATATGCTCTAAGGCCTTTCAATTATATGTCATCAGAGAGCAACTAAATGTCTTAGAGCATATTCTCTGTGTTTTTTTACTTTTTCCTTGTGGCTTATACGTTCATTAATTTTCATCACGTGTTTATTGTGATTATTTAGTATATACATATATATATAGACTTTGTCTTCTTCTTGGAATTTGGTCAGGGTTAATATACTGAATCACCTTTTCGCCAACATTTCGTCTTTGTTTTAAGACATCCTCAGGGCTATAAACTAACAAAAAACAATGGACATTTGTCATATCTACTTTACAATCATCATAAATTCAAAAAAACTTACTTACTCAAGGCTAGCTTCTAATACCGAACCAACAAAACCGTTATCTGTCATTGCATGTGCTGCTTCCCAGCGACATTTATTGAAAACACTGTTTTTTATATTATAATTAATACATGGCAATATAAACTAAGATAACATTACAACATTAACTATTTATAATGGAAGTAGAAATCCTACTTAAATTAGCAGTATCGGTTTTTTTATTGCAAGTATTAATAATGTTGCAATGTTATCTTAGTTTATATTGCCATGGTTTAATTGTAATATAAAAAAACCAGTGTTTTCAATAGCAGCACATGCAATGACAGATAACGGTAGCCATCTATCCTAAGAGTTATGACAATCTACGAGTATGACAAATTGTCTTAAAGAGCTAGGAAGTGAATATAGAGAAAGTGTTGACACTACTCGAAGATTAAGTCAAATCGTCTTGAGCTGGTAACAGCATGCATGCATATTCAGAGACAGGTCCTGAGAAAATGTTGATTCCGTCAGCTGAATGCTGGATAGCTGTGGAAGGCGGTCTAATGCCTCTACCTGGGTGCTGGTCACGACCCCACAGTTAGCTTCATTCAACTCGCATTCTTCATAGATAAACCTTCTTAAACCTCGTATCTTCACAAACACTTATACCACATCTCCTTAGAGAATATCAAATTAGTTTCAAATATTACAAGCACAAATATACATATATATAATCAATGATCAAACCACAATAAGAAATGGGAAAACAAGACTAAGATCTTTCAACCGTAAACAGTGGTCTTCGTCAAAGTCAAAAACCCAACTCCCATTTCTTATTGTGGTTTGATCATTGATTGTTATTTCACGTGTTTATGTGAAAACTTTATATATATATATATATATATATACTTTTTCGTTGGAAATACGATCCAAAACGGACAAATATAGTTCAATATAGAAAAAAAATATAGGGAAATCAAAAGAACAAACTTTCAGTCTCTAATTTTCGGTTTGAACCGTTTTCAGGAGAGATAAGAGAGGGAAACCAAGCGCACTGGTTCAGATACGGTTGGAGAAGGGTCTCCAACCATATTATTGAATCTGTTATATATGACTCTCATTGCCGATGTTTCGGTTTTATTTTAAAACCTTTTTCAAGGCAGAAGCATAAAAAACAGAAAAACTAAGTATTACATTACAGATTTGACTTTGACGAAGACCAGTTCTTATGGTTTTAAGGTCTTAGTCTTTTATTAGTCGTTGATTGATACTAATCGACGTTTTTTTTTTTTTGTAAAATCTTCTTATTTATATATATATAAAAAGATGTATAGGAAATAATCCATATGAACATTTTATCAAACAGATTAATAGTAAAATAAATAAAATATTAAAATAGCGAAAGGTAGAGGGAGGTATTTTAAAAGGGCATAAAGTAAAAGTAAAGGGAATAAAGGCGCCTAGGGTAGGGGAAGGCGGTGTAAGCAAAATAAGTTTAAGAAGAAATAAGTAAAAGTTATCTGCTAGCTGCCAACCCTTGTAGACAAAGCTGTTTCTCTTCTCAGCTCTGAGTCTGACTTCAATATACCATCACTAACCTTTACAGTATTTCAACTATTCAAATTTTATTTATGAACACTCTGTAATATTACTTAACAACATCCATTCTTAATACTGTTTTGTTCAATTTATCTAACCGTAGTCTCCTAATAACAGCACCAAGTCGCCTACAAACGATTCCGGGTTCCAACATTGAACTCACATAGGTAACCCATGTTACGAATTTCAGCCGAAGTTAACTTTGACTATACGCCAAGTCGTCTACAAACGATTCCGGGTTCCAACATTGAACTCACATAGGTAACCCATTTTACGCATTTCAGCCGAAGTTAACTTTGACTATACGTCAAGTCGTCTTTCACAAGGGCTGCATAATGTTAGAGGCCTCGTGCGATGAACAACAAAAAAATTATTAACATGCGGAATTAAACTGTATAGTTTGTATTTTAGTTGTATTTAATTATAGATTATAAATTGATAATGGTTATTGAATAACTGAAACTAGTCCGTCTTTTTTTTTAAATATTGCAGTGTAGTTTTAGTGTATAGGTATAAAATAAATTATGAATAGAATTATAAAAATATTTTTATAATAGAATTATTATAAAAATGAATTATAAAATAGATTATAAAAGCAAATTGTTTGGTGAGTTGGTTTATTCTTTCTCTGCCTGTGGAAGTCATTAATTAGAAGATTGGAAAAGGTATCAAGGAAATACGAAAACATAAAAATGGACGAAGAATTTAATGAAATATGTTTGAAAGAGTCTCTGCTTCACAAGTATACAAATATACACGTATAGAACGCCAAGCCAGTCGTTATCAGCCTTTGGAGCGGTTCACATCTATTCCTGACGACGAGGACATCGGAATATAGTAGTGAGTTTAGTGATTTCTTTTCTGTGTGTTCTATTGAAAATTCTAGTTTATTTAGTTCGAAGAATCGTTTTATCTAATTGGTATATATACATATATATACGTTTCACAATGAATCACAAACACAGAACTAAGTAACAAACACACTTGCTGTCTCTAATTTTCGGTTGAACCGTCATCAGGAGAGTTGAGAAAGGGACACCAAGCACACGCGTGAAGCGCTTCAACTGTCGCTTAGTTCTGTGTTTGTGATTCATCGTGAAACGTGTGTTGTCCTTTTGGATCGTTTTCCTGATTACAATATATATATATAATATATATATATATATAATATAATATATATATATATATATAAGGAGAGAGAGTGAGGTGGGAAAGAGTGGGGGTGAGAAGGAGAAGTAATGAGAGAGGGAGAGAGAGATAGAGAAAGGTAGAGCGAGAGAGGGGGAGATGAGGGAGAGAGGGAGAATATAGAGAGAGTACGAGAGAAAGAGAGGGAGTGAGAAGGGGTGGGGGCAAGGAGGAGAGAGGAAGAGAGAGATATAGAGAGAAGGGAATAGATAGGAGGGAGAAGATAGAGGGAGGGAGAAGATAGAGGGAGGGAGAGAGAGAGAGATAAAGAGTGACATGGAGTGTGACCAAAGTAAGGATAAATAAGAATATATCTTTCACGTTTCTTCAATAGCAAATATAAGAAACCATCTTTGTAATTTTGCTGACAACTTTTATTAAAAAAGAAAAAAAACACAATCCATATAGTTGTTTTATTCATATAAAATCGTAAATTTCTAAAGTCTTTCTAGCGTTGTAAAGGCAGTTGCTCTCTGCGGAAATGAACGGCCTTCGACATAAGACGAGCCGCATGAGAAGTTGATTAAGAAACATTACTTTTAACGCTCTGTCGATCAAGGAAAACGAATCGATCTGAACCAGAGACCGCCTTGAAAAATCCAATTTCTCTTTTCCTGTACACGATGCATCGATTTTTAATCGTATCGATCATATTAGAAGCTTAAGTCATTCAAAAGATAGAAATATTGATAATTCATGTTAAGTTATTATAGCCAGTTACCGACATTGACATTTAGTCAGTTAAAAACTCTACAGTTAACTACTTCACGGCAAGTTAATTCCAACATTATTGCCTTTCTTTATATTTACATAAATATCCACATCTAATCTATACTTCTTGTGAAAAGAAAAATGCTTTTGAATGAAAAAGACTAAAAAATAACTGAATGTAACTTTTTCGAAGAAGAACACAATAAAAATTATTTTGAAAATGCTTCAAAAATGAACTACAACTGTTTAGTAAGAAAAAACTGGTTTAACAAAATACGAAGGAGCTAGAGTAACAAAATACAAGTGGCAACATGTTCAGCTCTGGGCTGGTAGATCCGCGGTTCAATACATTTTCTGATCTTTTGATTTATTCACGGGGGAGGTGAAGAAATCTGAATATTTCATCCCTCGTAGAGGACGTTAACTGTCAGTCCCGAAACTGTACGATGTCAGGTACTCCTTAAAGATCTCTATTCTAAGTACACATGAGATAGGCGAATCTTAAGACTCTCAAAGCAGAGTGTATATCGTGATATCATACAATAACTGTATAGATCTCAAAGCCAGCAAAGGTGTATGTATATGACATATTGATGGACAGGCTCTCTCTCTTTCATTACATCCTCCCTCTCCCTCACTCTCACTACATATCCTTCACCCTCACTCCCACTACATATCCTTCACCCTCACTCCCTCCCACATTCTCCCCCACCTCTCACACCCTCACCATCTCCCTTTACTTCCCTCTTCCTCACACTTCCTGCCCTCACCCTCACTCCCATCTCTCCCTCACTCCCTTCCTTACCCTATACCTTTTTCCTTGTCTCTCCCCCTCTCACCCTTATCTCTACTCCTATCTCTCTCCCTCTTCTTTAACCTTTACCTATCTCCCACCCATCTCTCACCCTCACATACACTCCCTCCCCTATCACTCCCACTCACTCAGTCTCCAATACTTCTCCCCTTTCTCTCTCTCACAGACTCTAACTCATCTCTCTCTCTCTCTCTCTACCTCATCACCCATTCTTCCCACTCACCATCATCCCCCCCTCCCTCACTCTCTCTCTCTCTCTTACGTAATTTAAATCATGCCTATCTCTACAGCAATTAATCAATGTTCTTCATTTAATCTAAGAAAGCAATGCTACTGGTTTTCAGATAACATGGAATCAGATGTCAAAAGGAGGTGACAAATGAAGAGCTTAGCAAATGAGATAGAGAGAGGGAAAGTGAGTAAGGCTAGGAGTGAAGAATGAATGAATCGCATGAGAGTTAATGGAGTTTTGAAGACGGCTGGTGGGCAGATTGGCCGCCAACACCAGGTGTTTGAGGTCGACTTCACTAATGGACGACTGTCAACCCTAATCAACTATGAGAGAGTCAAATGACATCAGACAGAGAGAGAGAGAGAGAGAGAGAGAGAGAGAGAGAGAGAGAGAGAGAGTGAGTGATGGACCAAAGAGAACTTGAGCCATCTTGAGAACACATGCGCTCTAAACAGCCTCGAAAAATACTATAATGTAGTGGTTCCCTAAGGGAACCCCCCGGGATCAATGAAGAAAACTAAATATATATATTTATATAACATTTTCAATTATATATCAATCGTTTGATGGAATAAGTGTGTTCTCTAATCGGGATTCGGTCAATTTTCTAGGATAAAAAATTAAACCCTCATTGCCGAGATTTCGGTTTTATTTAAAAGCTTTTTCATAGGCAGAAGTAAGAATTTTTTAACTAAGAAAATGAAATTTACATTATTTAAAAGAACAACAATGTTAACCGGACAAAAACTTCGACTAGACTGTCGGTTTCACAATATGAAATGGGGGAAAAAAAGACTAAAACCTTTAAACTGTAAAAAGCGGTCTTCCTCAGAGTCAAAAACCCACCAGTTGGATTTTGACTCTGACGATGACAGCTTGTTACGGTTGAAAGATCTTTGTTTTTTTTGTTCACTTCATATTGTGGTTTGATCATTGATTATATTATCAAGTGTTTATTGTGGAATTTTGTAAAATATATTAAATATAAAATTAAAGTTTATCAGTTCTCGGTGAGTTCTTCAGGTTCAAATTAAACTCTCATTGCCTACGTTTTGGTTTTTATAATAATTATAATAAAATGTTTTAAATAAAAACTGAAACATTGGCAATGAGTGTTTAATTTGAACCTGACCGAGTCCTGATAAACATTAATTTTGTTTCTATTTCACGGTTGATACATTTATCAATATTTATATTAAATATAAATATTATATATTAAAGTCCAAGGCACGCAGTTAGCTCAGCATGTTAAATTGATAACATAGCTAAAAATACATCAAAGCTTTGCGAGCTGACAGAATATTCAAACATTACAAAAACATTAGACCCAATATTCTAGTCAGTTTGTTATAATGTTTCAATATTTTTTTTTCTTTGTTATATTCAAAACTGATTCTTTTAAAATTTATTTCAGCATACTTTATAAAATGTTAATAAAAGAATATTTTGTTATTGTTTTAATTTTTTTTTGTGTTATTTCAATATCACGTTGTAAATGTAATGATAATATTTTATTTATTTCAGTTTTCATTTACCTAAAAACAAATATTTATTTCAAAAAATTTACATGAGCATTATAATGTTTTTTAAACCCCCGTGAGGGGGGGGGGGTGTCCACAGATGGTAATATAGTTTTCAAGGGGTCCACAAGCAATAAAAATAATAAACCCTGTTCGAATTAAAAATTGACAATAATCTAACACCGTTTAGATTGTAGGGTAAAAAAGTTTATATAATACGTCTCTACAAATAGAAGTTTTGATAATCTCATCAACTAGTTTCGAACAGGTATTGATCTTCATCAGGGATAAACTAAAAAAAATACAATGGCATACAATGACTGAAGAAAACCACTACTTGTTCAAAACGCTTTATTTATGTGAAGACTACTTCATTAACTTATTTATCCTAAAATGAGTAAATACCACATAAAACTGATTGCACTACGTTAGAACTCTTTAGATTAATTATACCATATAATGATATAAGAACCATAAAATCATACACTAAATACTGAATACCTTGATATCAATATATAACGATATCAAGTTATCACAATTCATAATCACTTATTTAAAAACCAGTCCAGTAAGGACTGCTCGATCCACTAACCAAACGACCAACGATTCTTTCCGCGCACTGCAGTGCGCGTTGCAATTAGCATTTCCAGGTCACTGACCTACTGATTGTGATTGTAAACGCTGTACGTTGGATGGTTTGTTGGAACTCCAGATTTCTTTACCATTGCTCAGAAAGGCTTCAGGACTGCGTTGTATATATGTGGTATGTATGTTAGTGTAAGTCTCGATTTTGAGTCTAAAAGTCTTATTAGGAGTTTGTATCTGCTTTGTATATATGTGGTATGTCTGTTAGTGTAAGTCTCGATTTTGAGTCTAAAAGTCTTATTAGGAGTTTGTAACTGTGTTGTATATATGTGGTATGTCTGTTAGTGTAAGTCTCGATTTTGAGTCTAAAAGTCTTATTAGGAGTTTATAACGTCTCTTAGATTCTGTACGTTTAAGTCTTGTTCGTAGATTCCAAGTCATCCGGGTGTCAAAGTATAGCCCAAAGTAGCATAAGTCAGCTAGAATAAAATAAACCTAAGAATATATTGGTATGGAATCTCTATCAAAACTGAAAAAAGACTGGACAATAATGTCACGACCTCTAAGAACACAAACAAAAACAAGTCAGTAGGCCCAACTATAGGCTGAAAGCATTATACACACACAAAAACCAGAGCACTTTTTAAAAAGGATGCCAAGAGAGAAATGGAAATGGATTTATTAAAGTTGACCTCCATACGGAAATGGAAAGGGTTGGGGGACTTTGAATAGACTTTGGAAGATCATTCATCACTTTTTGGACAGAATATCAAATAACAGCCCACAACACAAAATGGCTATTATACGAAAAACACTTCACTCTGCTTACTGCTGCCCAACACCGTCCCACCTTCGATTAGGAAAAAACAACTCTCAACCAGATACTCTATCAGAAATGCAGAATATTTAAACCCTGGTCTCATTTTAATAAAACATCATTTAAGGGTAAAAAGCTAAAGAAATAGTCTCCACATATAGAAATTTAAGCACTCACTTACTTTAAGTACCACTTAGCTATCCTTAAGAGGGACAGGTCAGCTCAGTGGTTACGTGCTCGCCTCTGAACTGATAAGACCGGGGATTGATTCCCACCTGGCCCTCGATTTATTCACGCTGGAGGTAAATAAATCTGAGCACGTCATCCCGCACGTTAAACCGTCGGTCCCGAGGCCTGTACGATGTCAGCTCCTCGTTAAAGATCCCTATACTAAATACACTTGAGTTTGGCAAAATTTACGACTCCCACTGTAGAATCAATCTTCATTGCGTGGTATCCTAAAGGGCCAATGCTCGGCCTACGTGTGTTCCCTTGTGGGACTGCCACTGAAACCTAACTTAACCTAACCTAGCTATCATTAGTGGAAGTACTCTCTTTCCTTATTTTATTTTGTAGAATTTACTTTATACTATAGATAAATCTCTGATGACATTGTATACTTTTTCCTTAATGCCTGAAGAAGAACACTACGGGTTTGAAACGCGTTAACAAGCAGGATCCACTAACTTAACCGTTGTTCTCACAACGCAAAATTAATTCTCCACAAGCACACGAGGTTGGAAAAGAAGCTCAGTGACCGAAAATATTCAGTCCTATACAACCAAACTTGCATAAAAGAAGAACTGCTACCGAAGTACACTAATATATATATATTGTTAAAAGTAGCAGTAGATTCTGCTCTGACGATTTTTGAGCTGGTGGCCTCGATCTTGCGGGCGATTCTTCTATCTTGTGGTTGGAGCTTACACATCAATTGTCCAAGGGACATCAATTAATACGAGCTTTCGACCATAATTACGTTGGTCATCGTCGAGTAAAATTTTCTTTACCCAACGATGACCAACGTAATTATGGTCGAATGCTCGTATGAATTGATGTCCCTTGGACAATTGATGTGCAAGCTCCAATCACAAGATAGAAGAATCGCCCGCAAGATCGAGGACACCAGCTCAAAAATTGTGAGAGCAGAAGCTGCTGCTACTTCTAACAATATTTGCATACATGAAGATTTGCTGCCGATTTCCTCTTATATATATTGATAAAAGTATCGACCGTGGAATAGAACCAAAACTAAAGTTTATCGGGACTCGGTCAGTTCTTCAGTTCAAATTAAACTCCCATTGCCAACGTTTTGGTTTTTATTTAAAACCTTTTTCATAGGCAGAAGTATAAATTTTGAAATAGAAAAAATAAGTATTACATTACAATTATTTTACAAAGAAAAATAGTCTGTGGATTTCAACAACAACTGTAGTTTGAATGTGCACCTGACACTGTATTATATATATATATATATATATATAAAGTTCAATGTAGACTAATGAACATAGAAAAATTAAAAACCCACACTTATCGTCTTTAATTTTCGGTTTGAATTGTCATCAGGAGAGATAAGAGAGAGAAACCAAGCGCACTGGTACAGGAACAGTTCAAACAGAAAATTAGAGATGGTAAGTGTCTTTTTAATTTTTCTATGTTTTTTTGTCTAAATTGAGATATATTTGTCCGTTTCGGATAGTATTTTGATCGAATATACATATATATATGTATGTATATATCATGATTTATTTTCTTGACCCATTATTTATATGCTATAATTTTTTTGAGGGTTGAGGTCTTACGTCCAAATCCTGAAGATGACATAAATGTAAGTTGAAACGTCAGCAAAAGGACTAGTTTCAAATCATTAGACCTCAACCTTCAAACAAATTATAGCATATACATATATATATATTAAAAAACGATTAATAACGTTAGTGTCACGTGTACAAATCGTGACCCCCCAAAAGTCTTCTAAGTAGACGTGACTGAAAAAAACTCACTCTAAGGCGTTGGGATAAATACTAAAGAGAGTACGGTGCATTTTGATCACGTAGCCGCTTACAACGTGCTTTCACCATAGTCACGGTCTCCGTCTGACTGGCATTAACGTGTCTCTTTTTGTTTGTTTAGATGTGCAACAAGTATCTCAAGTATTTTACGATTTTTTTTTCCTAAATATTAAGAAATAACAAATATCTATACAGATTTGGGCTAAAAAAAAAGAAAAAAAAACGATAGAAAAGTTATTAATAAAAACTAAAAGGTAGCACAGAACACAAAATAAAACAAAAAATGCGTGAAATAGTCAATAACAAAGAAGAATTAGCTTGAACAATACTACTTTAATCTTAAGGTAAGTTCAAGGTCATTCAATAGGACAAAGAAATTTTTTTACTTACTATTATGTGCAATATTAAGTTAAACAGTTTTTTTTTAATTTTCCATTCGTTCAAGGTTTGTCGCAAGCAATTAAAAGAAGAAAGAAACGTCTTCAAAAAGAATTACCTAAAGTAACTTTTGCATTTTTAACATTAAAAAACTTTTCTTTTTTTTTTTTAATTCTGAAAGAAAAGATTCTAAAACAATTACGTCGTTTTATATACATGCAATAAAGTTTAAAGACTGTGAAAGAAGTTCATTACGGAGAAATAAGCTGGGTTTTTAAGAGAGAAGTTATATCAACATTCACATTATGTAGAGGGATAAATATAGCTAATGCCACTGCATTGGCAGCGTATAGCATTAATTAAAGTAGGTAATTTCATTTTACTGATGTAAGATTTATATAAAAGAAACAAGATGAGCAAACAAAATACTGCAAAATAAAACAGATTAAATTGGATCAGTTGTCGCTTCACTACAAAATTAAAATTGCTAGTTTAAAAGCACAGCTATAAATGTTTTAAGTTAATTAAGTATTTTTTGTCTACATCTAGGTGTGTAATTTAATTTTGTGTAGCGCAAATTAAGCTCTTGATTGGCACCATTGTAGATTTTAGCGTTGTGTTTTCGATCGCCAGAACTTTTCAATTATAAAATTATTTATTTTAGAACTCTGATGAATTTGTTAATTATTTTTCAATTCTTATTTTCATACTTCTGTCAGTTTTCTCTTTTTGTTTTGTCCAGAAAATTTTACAATTGAAAAGAAAACATATAGAAAACACAACGAAAACTCACATCAATAAATCAAGGAATTATTGTTATATATATATATATATATATATATATATATATATAGTTCAATATAGAAAAAGCAAGATAGAGAAATCAAAAGAACACACTTACAGTCTCTAATTTTCGGTTTGAACCGTCTTCAGGAGAGATAAGATAGGGAAACCAAGCGCACTGGTTCAGAGACAATTGGAGACCAACAGTTGGAGACCTATCCTTCTTTTTCTATATTGAACTATATTTGTCCGTTTTGGATCGTATTTCCAATGAAAAAGTATATATATATATATGAAGCCGCCTTCATATCCTCGAGGCCTTATACATCAAGGACATCCAAGCTTCTATGAACATTCAGGCCAACAGTACAGGCATAATACCAAGTTGTAAGAACTTCGATAGTTCTCATAAACTTAACAGGCCTACACCGACAGGACCCCCAAGCAATGTGTATAACAAGTTGTAACCTTCCACTTGTCACAGTGGACTTGTTTTTTCACAATGATTGTCTATTTCTATTAACCTCTTAATTTTAATCATTTTAATATATATATATATAATATATATATATATATATATATATGGATTAATTTACCACAATGAAAACAATTTTTTGAAACAATGCTCTAAGGCCTTTCGTTAACACATCGTCAGAGAGCAAGTGAACTAAAAAACAATTTGTTTTTTAGTTCACTTGCTCTCTGATGATGTGCTAACGAAAGGCCTTAGAGCATTGTTTCAAAAAATTGTTTTCATTGTGGAAAATTAATCCATCTATTATATCAAGTGTTATTTTGATTATTATTCATATATATATATATATATATATATATATATATATATTATATATATATATATAAAACACTATTTTTCATTTTATCGAGGTTTGGTCTATCTTAAATAATACTAAATAATACTTAAATATTCTTCAGGGCTACATAAATGCAGTGACCGAGTCCTGAAAACTGTTACTTACTTTCTAATTCACGGTTGACCCATTTATCAACATATAAATATATATACAAACATATAAAAAGTATATGTTTGATCTTACCTTATTCAATTCGTTGGTGAATTTTTCCAGTTTCCTGAAATAATTTCTCAATTCATCGCTTGTTATTCGTAAATGAATTCATTTAATTAAGTAACTGAATTAATTTACAAGACAAGCGATGAATTGAAAAATTATTTCAGAAAACTCGAAAAATTCGACACCAAACTGAATAAGGTAAGATCAGGCATATAATTTTTAAATATATGTATTCAAGAAGGACAGCTCCTAACCTTTAAAAATATATATATATATTTTACTTCGAATAAAATGAAAGGTCCGTGGGGACAATAAAAACTTTAACAAATAGGAAAGAACACAGAAAGTCACTACAGAACTCACTTCGATATTTCGACATTCGTCGTCATTAGGAAAAAGTGCGTAATGTATATGTATTAGTGCAGATGGATAGCGATCGCCCTTAAGACATGTTTCTTTAAAGTGAACTTGTCCTTGACTTTTATCACCATGTCATTATATAAATTATAAACATTGTTGATAAACTAGTTTTGGAAGTTGTCTCACGGAGGGACACATATTTCCTTTTCATTTTCAACTAAGAATTATTCGTAGAATTCTGTTCATGTATATATGGAGGTTGAAAATAAAGAATAAAGAATTTGAAGTAACAGTGGAATAAAATAGTTTGTGCTGTACTTACAGAGACTCTACTGTTGATAGAAAACTTGTCAAAGGCATCGCTGACAGAAGAACAGTCTATATGGTCTTCATCAGAACAAGAGGAAGGAGTAGAGGAAGTGGGTGGGTCCCAGGAAGGCGATGATGCCGGGGTCCAGAGATCACTAACAGAACTGGAGTAGAAGTCGTGATGTTTCGACTGTCTTGAACGGCCATCAATAAGCCGGCCTTGCTTGCTCAGTGTCACTTGTTCTCTGGTGATGACTGATGATCGGACACTAACTTGAGTCTCGAGCCGGACAGGGGCTGGTAATACACCGGCACGCACTAGTATCTCTCCCAGGAGCTGCGGTGCTCCTCGCAACAATGCCTCCCTTATAGCTATACCTTCATCCCCTGCTAAAGGTACCCTTGTCCCGTTCACCAACAACACCTCTTCTTCTTCCACTATCGACTTCTTCTCGCAGTCCACCACCTTTGCTCCTGGACCCAGCAGAGACTCCACTGTTTCTTGAAGCTCCGCGTCGTCCATCTATCAAACAAATTTCCTGTTCCCATAATGTTTCTAGCCTAACCCCAGACACTCTGACGCACCAGACCTTCCATTGACCAATTCTTTACCAAAACACATACAATCTGCTAAACTGTGTATTACTCAATCATATTATTTTTATAAAATGCTATATTATAAACACAATCATGTAACGTGCTATATTATAAGCACAGTAACGTCAATCATGTACTTTTAACGAATATTGTGTGATTCTAACATAGTACAATCAGTTATTATGTGGCATTTACTCATTGTACTTTACCATTGTAGGGTAAAAAAATTAATGAAATAGTCTCCATATATAGAAATGTAAGAATATTTTTAAAAACATTACGTCCGATTTCACTTTACCAATCTTTGTTGAATGTTTTTCTAAAGTTTGGAAACCTTTTCTTCAATTCAAGCCTATTCAAATCAAGCATTAGATCACCATACTTTTTCAAATTTGTATTTGACATGTTTCGGTGCTTCTAACAAAGTATGGTCATCTAATCTTTGATTTGAATAACCTTGAATTGAAGTAAAGGTTTCGAAGTTTGGAAAAACATTCAACAAAGCTAAGTAAAGTGAAATCAGAAATAACGTTTTTAAGAAGGACTGCTTCCAACTTTTACGAAATATAATAATATAAACAACAACAACACGTTTCGAGCATGTAGTGTTCTTCTTCAGGCATTAACTAAAAAATGCACTAGCATCTGGGAGTTATCTATAATATAAAATAAATGGTACAAAATAAAATAAGGAAACAGAGACGTACATACTCAAGGATGAGTGTCTGTGGTACAACTTACAGAAATAGGATGGAAGTTGGTCACTGTACATTTATTTTATACTTTATTGAAAATGATCGCGTTTCTCCATTCACGACCTTTTTATTCACAGATTCTAGCCTCCCGGCTATTTTCCTTATCGTAGTTGGTAAACTATAAATCAGGTTTGCCAAAGACATTTCCAAGTAGATAGATCGGGTGAACGACAGAAATTATTTTCTACTATAGATAACTCTCTGATGTCATTGTTTTTTTTTTGTTTTTTTTAGTTAATGCCTGAAGAAGAACACTACGTGTTCAAAACGCGTTGTTCATATTATTCAATTTCTATATGTGGAAACTATTTCATTAATGTTTTTTTAACCTAAAATACTATTGTTTGAACACCGACTGTCTTATGATAATGTTGAAATAACCTTGAAGGGGATATTATTATTTCTTATTGTTCTATAAAAAGTAAATACATAATGTCTGTGAACATAAAAAATAATAAATAAATTAGAGTATTCCGAAAGAGCGCTTTAACTCTTCCATGAAGATTATAAAGAGAAAATTGACACCAAAGCAGTCCCTACAGAAAGCACCACTATGAAGAGAATACCTTAGATTACCTGAGTCATGTAACCTGAGAGTAAAGTAGTAGCAACTAAGAGGAAGACTACCATCGAACATATAAAACTGAAAAACTGTAACCTGAGAGCAAAGTAGTCCATATCGAAACAACTACTGTGAAGAGATTACCTTAGATTACCTGAGTCATGTAACCTGAGAGTTAAGTAGTAGCAATTAAGAGGAAGACTACCATCGAACATTTAAAACTGAAAAACTGTAACCTGAGAGTAAAGTAGTCCATATCGAAACAACTACTGTGAAGAGATTACCTGAGTAACCTGACACCAAAGTGCTAACAACTAAAAGTACCATAGCATCACACCTATTTTCATTTAAATCCTATCATTCTCTGTCTAGAGTCTAGATCTTCCTTTGTGAGAAGTACTCCCTTAGTAAACACTAGCTGATCTAACCGCCGTTGCCTGGGCAGTAGATTATGCGCCGGCGTTTTGGTTATGAGAGGGTAGATCCCAAAAAAGGACCCTGATCAAAATCAAAATACCGTTGTTAGTTCCACAAGAAAAATGTTTCTATGTATCTAAATGTCTCCAGTTTTTTTTGTCTCTAGTGAACAGATATACAAACTTTGTATTATATATATATATATATATATATATATATACACTTTTTCGTTGGAAATACGATCCAAAACGGACAAATATAGTTCAATATAGAAAAAGAAACATAGAGAAATCACAAGAACATATTTACAGTCTCTAATTTTCGGTTTGAACCGTATTCAGGAGAGATAAGAGAGGGAAACCAAGCGCACTGGTACAGAGACGGTTAGAGACCGTACAGAGTCCTCTGTACGGAGGTACCGTACAGAGACCGTCCAACCGTCTCTGTACCAGTGCGCTTGGTTTCCCTCTCTTATCTCTCCTGAATACGGTTCAAACCGAAAATTAGAGACTGTAAGTGTGTTCTTTTGATTTCTCTATATTTCTTTTTCTATATTGAACTATATATATATATATGTATAATCAATGATCAAACCACAATAAGAAATGGGAAAACAAGACTAAGATCATTCAACCGTAACAAGCGGTCTTCGTCAAAGTCAAAAACCCAACTGACTCTGACGAAGACCGCTTGTTACGGTTGAAAGATCTTAGTCTTGAATTCTTATTTCTTATTATGGTTTGATCATTGATTGTCATTTCACGTGTTTATGTGAAGTCTTTATATATATATATATATATATATATATATAATATATATATATAGATAGATAGATAGATAGATAGATATATAGTAGTTATCATTTTAATTTAGATGTTGTATATAAATTATCTCTTATAACATTTATGATGTATTTTTTTTATAATAATACATAATATTTGTATGTCAAAAAAAATATTATAGTTAAATATTTAAAATTGTATATTTTTTTCTATATATAAAAAAACTTTATTAAAACTATAGTATAATAAAAAAAATAACGTTGGATAAACAGTTATCAATGGTAGATCATTTAGTAGATGGGTATGTAGTCAGTATTGAAGAGAAAGAGGCACGAATGGGGGGAGAGAGAGAGAGAGAGAGAGTGCTTGTGGGTGCCCATTAATTTCCGACATTGTACTGCAAGCATGTATAGCTGGTACATTGGAGGTGGGGGGAGTACTGTTTGTTCTCACGCTGCGGATACATTCCGTTTTGGCTGGCAACACACACACACACACATACAGTTTCACTATCTCTAAAGGAATGGACTTTGGGCTGCCAATGTGCATGTTAATCAATGTGGGGGGGGGGGGGGGGGGTAGACTTTGCAAGCATTCACAGGCTTTGCAAAGTCATGCTTCGTTGTTATTCTTTAAAGGACTTTATTCAAGTATTTCTTTAACTTTATGATCTACCCGGCATTGCCCGGGAAACAATTTAATTCCAACTCTGACAATAAATTACATATAACGAAAACAATTTAAATTTTCTATAGTTCCGTTACATTTAAGTTTTTTTCAGATAAAGGAAATTAATACAGAATGTAAATTATAGATTTGGTTTTAATAAAAAAATTAAGGTTATTAAAAAAATTTATTATACATTTTAAATTAAATTTACTAAAAAAAATTAAATTAAATTAAATTAGAGAGTTTAATTTGAACCTGAACAACTGACCGAGTCATGATAAACTTTAATTTTATATATATATATATAATATATTATATATAAAATTGTTACAATAGCTTAGGTTAGGTTGAGTGGCATTCCTACAAGGGAACTTACGTAGGCTGAGCATTGGCTCTTTGTGATACCACACAATGAAGATTGATTCTACAGTGGGAGTCGTAAAATTTCCCTAACTCAAGTGTATTTAGAGTAGGGATCTTTAACGTGTACCTGGCATCATACAGGCTCGGCACAAACGGTTTAACGTCCTTTTCCAAGGGACGACGGGCTCAGATTTATTCACCTCCCGCGTAAATAATCGAGGGTCAGCTGCGGATCGAACCCCGGTCCTATCAGTTCAGCGGCGAGCACGTAACAACTGAGCTAGCCTGGCCCACATTGTCAAAATAACACGTGATATAAACATTCATGTAAGTCACCACAAATGATTGAAGAATGTATGCTTCAATATATTTCATTATCTTCAATCATGTTTGCTGTGTTACCTGAATATATATTATATATATATATTCACTTAAAAAACGGAAATACGATCCAAACTGGACACAATAACAGTTCAAAATTGAAGATGGGTAGTACACAAAGTAAAGAAACACACTTACAAACTCAATTTTTCGGGTAATCCGTCTTCAGAAGAAAATAGAAAGTGCAGATACCATGCACGTTGTAGACGGAACGGCTAGTAACCCAGGCTTGCCCGAAAATTTGAGTTTGTAAGTGTGTTTCTTTACTTTGTGTGGTACCTATCTTCAATTTTGACTGTTAATATATATAAACCACAATGGTAAAAGGAAAAGAATAGTACTAAATGCTCTGAAGCCTTTCAATGTATGTCATCAGAGAGCAAACAAAGTAAAAACTGAGAAGCCAGAAACCTCTAGAGAGGTTAGAGGTCGCTTCTCAGTTTTTACTTTGTTTGCTCTCTGATGACATACATGGATAGGTCTCAGAACATTTAGTTCTATTGTTTTCCTTTTTCTATTGTGGTTTAAACTTCATTGATTGCATCACGTGTTTATTGTGATTTATCTGCACACACACAAACACACATATATATATATATATATATAATCATCTGCTACGTTGAAGATTTCACACGTTCTCTATCCAAAGAATAATATACATCTGAGTTATACATAAAATGAACAGACACATTATGACGACATACCTTGTTGTTAGGATGGTAGAATAGGGCTTTCATTATTCTCGTTGTGATATTGTTAACAGCCATTCCTGACGATAGACAAGCACAGATAGAAAGGCAATCGTGCACTGAAGGTATGACTTTTAGAGTGACTCATCCTTTACAGAGGTGATTCCTTATTGAACTCACAGGGCTTTCCAACATAAGGGCTGCTTGATCAACACCCCCTTTCTGTACACCGAAGCACGCAATTCTTCTGACTCACGCATTCTATTCCATTCCTATTTATAATATTGTACAATTTAGAACTACCAGTCCAAGAGCAAGCACGCTGACAAAGGGCTAAACTTGGCCACATTTGTGTTGTTAAATAAATGTCAAATGTATTTCGATCTAAATATAAGCTCTATCACTATCTCTCTCCCTCTCCCCCTCTCTTTATCTCCCTTCCTCTCTCTCTCTCTCTCTCTCTATATATATATATATATATATATATACATATATATATATATATCACTCCATCATTAGCTCTCCCCTTCCCTGAACTCCTTCTCCCTACCCTCTCTCTTTCTCTATCTATCAACTCTTTCTCTGTCTCCCTCTTTTTCTCGCCCATCCTCTCTCTATTCCTATCCCATTTTTTTTTTCATCCCTCTCTTTATCTCTCCCTCCCCTTTCTCTTTACAGTTTCTATTTTTCTCTCTCCCTCACTCTCTTTCTCTCTCTTTCGCTCTATCCTTCTCACACTCTCTCTGTTTTTTCTCTCCTTGTCACCATCCCTCCCTCTCTTTAACTCTCCCTCTCTCACTCTCTTTATTTCCTTCAACCTCTCTCTTCTTCCTCTCCTTCTCACCCTCACTGTCTCACCCTCTCTCCTTCTCACCATCACTAATCTTCCTCTCTCTCCTCCTATCCCACCCTCTTTTTTCTCTCCCCTCTCTCTCTCACTTTCTCTTCTACCACATTCTCTTTCTCACTCTCTTTTACACCCTCTCTCTCCCTTCTCTTCTCTATTTCTCTTTCTTTGGCTCTCTTCTTCTCACCCTCTCTCCATTTCTCTCTCTCCTAATCACCCTATCTCCCTCCCTCCGTCCCTTTCTCTCCCTTCCCTCATTCTTTCTCTATCTCCTTCATTCTCTTTCCTCTCCCTCTCTAACTCACCCTCACTCACTCCATCTCCTTCTTAACATCCTTTATCCCCCCCTCTCTCTTTCTCTCTCTCCCTACTTTCACCCTCTCTCTCCATCCGACCACTCTATTTCTCTCTCACTCTCTCTTTCCCTCTCCTCACTCTCTTTCCCCCTCTCATCTCTCTTTTCTCTCTCTCTCTCTCTCTCTCTCTCTAACTGATTACTGATTGAAGGTATCTATTACTACAGTATATCTTAATCTACTGGTAATTCTTTCGTAGCTTATTCTAAATATAATAATAGAAATCCCCAAACTTCATTTAAACGAGTGAAACTTAATACAATCTAACTCAACTCTAAAGAAATTATTTTTATTATTAATTGCTCAATAATTACAATACCGACAGTTACCAGTAACTGAAATTGATATTGCCTCCTCACCAGTATAAAATGCAAGTCACTATTGAAATGCAAATGCGATTCCATTTCAATTAAACATTAATTATTTAATTGGTAAAACAAAACAATAGGAGGTCTTTTAGTAATTAAAATGTAAATTAACAGGACAACATTATTATTATACTGAAAACAAAACAACCTTGAACAAGGACAACAATTGAACATTTTATCATTTCCTTGACACAGTATTGGTAAAATAATGGACAGATTTAAAATTTCCCAAACGTGTAAATGACAAAAGGACTTCGTAAATTTTGTCCGGAATCATATTATAATCAACCTGAGGCTTATTTTATTAGTATAAATACAAATATGCGCATGTTTATTTTAATCATTACTTAGATATTGTGAAACAGACTAAATTCATAAAGACTGTTATAAAGGCTGACTTTCTGGGCATAATTCGCTATATTAATTATATGACCTATTATATTATTTAATTAATTGTATTAATTATATATCAATTGTATGACAAAATAAAATAAAAGTGCGATATAATGAGTAACGCGATAGCAGAAGATTATAAAAGTGTGATATAATGAGTATCGTGATAACACAAGATTATAAAAGTGTGACATAATGAGAATCGCGATAACAGAAGATTATAAAATCGTGATACAAACTGAATTGCGATAAAAGAAGATTTTAAAAGTGTGACACAATGAGAATCTCGGATGACAAAACATTATAAAAGTGTGATACAAAAGATTTTAGTAAATGAAACACACCAAGGTAATAATTTATATCCATGTAAATAAAGTAGCTTATAGTTTTATGTTATTATAATTCCTTCTGTATTCTTGTAGACATAAACTAGAAAAATAAAGAAACGTTGGCCAAAGGTGTTTAAAATGAACACTTGTTTGAAATGCATTGCCTAGATAATTATACTTGTATACGCAAAGACTAATTCTTCAACTTTTTTAACCTGCATATATATATATATATATATACGTTTCACGATGAATCACGTTGGAGACCCAACGTCACTTCACAAATGCGCTTGGTGTCCCTTTCTCAACTCTCCTGATGACGGTTCAACCGAAAATTAGAGACAGTAAATGTGTTTGTTCCTTAGTTCTGTCTTTGTGATTCATCGTGAAACGTTTGTTGTCCTTTTGGATCGTTTTCCTGTTTACAATATATATATATATATATATATATATATACACTTTTTTGATGAAAATACGATCCGAAATGGACAAATACAGTTCAATGTACATAAAGAAACGTAGAGAAATTAAAAACACACACTTACAGTCTCTAATATTCGGTTGGACCGTCTTCAGGAGAGATAAGAAAGGGAAACCAAGCGCACTGGTACAGAGACGGTTGGAGACCAACAATGTTGCCACATACGCGCCCGGTCACAGGGCACCCGGTCAATTCTTTGATCCCTCCTGAAGACGGTTCAACCGAAAATTAGAGACTGTAAGTTTGTGTTTTTAATTTCTCTACGTTTCTTTATGTACATTGAACTATATATATATATATATATATATATATATATATATAACAAGATTTTAAATAAACACGTGAAATAACAATCAATGATCAAACCGCAATGAGAAAATAATGAAATGGGAAAACAAGACTAAGATGTTTCAACCGAAACAAACGGTCTTCGTCAGAGTCAAAAACCCAACTGACCGATTGTTACGGTTGAAAGATCTTAGTCTTGTTTTCCTATTTCATATTGTGGTTTGATCATTGATTTATAGATATATAAGGTTTAAGATCCCTGAGATAGAGAGCTAATTCGATAAATAAAGAAAAATACTATTGGTAACATATGGCCGAGGCAAGAAAAGATTGAATTATATATTTACTAAAATTATAAGCCGATATTTATTTGGTATCAGTAAATCTAAAAAAATTACAATATTATTAATAATAGTTGATTTATTTTCATATAGTAAGCAGAAACTATGTTTATTATTTATTGTTATAAACAAATAAATTGTAATAGATACAAACAATACAGTAATTATTCGTTAAGAAGAATTTAATGTATGGAAATATGTTTTTGTTTCTTTTTTTGATGTCAATACGGAAACACAATGTATAGATACGTACATCATCTATAAAAAAAAAAATATAAAACCGGCATGAATTGAAGTAGACTGCAAAAAGAAAACATCGAAAGAACTATACTCCTAATGATTAGTAAATAGAAGAATTCAAAAGCTTTAAGGGAGGGGGGTGGGGTATTCAAAAGCAATGAAACATAGTAATAAATCTTTTAGAACATCTGGCTATGAACAGCTGCTGGAAGAATCAACTGCAAATAACAGCCACATATTGTTGTCATTTGAAGAGTGGTTTTAGAAAAAAAAAAATGTTTTGATGACAATAAAACGCAAGGGGGAGGGGGATAGGGGGGGAGGGGGCAATTAGACAGGAGGACCCTTCAAGTACCTTCAGCTGCTCGCTCTTTACAGACAGAGGGCCATACAGGTGACCCTTCTATAAAGCAAACAGCAGTCCCTTCCTCGCAATACACGTCACACGAGTCCAACATACCATATATATATATATATTGTTAAAAATATGATCATATTTTGCTTGAAACTTGCTTCTTAATAAGTTTCTCAAGTTTTCTGTATAGAGGTCTTGTTACAATATTAACAGTATATAATGTGCTTATTAACAGTCATATTATTAACAATGTGTGTTTACAGGAAAGACTGCTACCAAAATTTACCAATATATATATATATATATACATATATATATTCTATGTTTTGTTACTGAGGGCTAGGTCAAATAAAAGAAAATAAACTCCTTCCTAGGCCGACGTTTCGATGTATTTGTACATCATCTTCAGGGCTAAAATTAGAGTAAGAACTATAATACATTTACCAAAACAATCTACAACTCACATAGAGAACTAACACAATTTTTTTTTATTTTTTTTTTTATTTTATTAACTATTTTATTAATTTTTATATTTTATTTTATTAACGTCGGCCTAGGAAGGAGTTTATTTTCTTTTATTTGACCTAGCCCTCAATAACAAAACATAGAATAGAAGAGGTCAATAACAATATTTGAGTTTATATATATATATACATATAATTAAAGTTACAGCTAGAGAACACAAGAAAAAGGACGAACACTCACGAATCTCGATTATTTCGGCGTCTTGCCATCTTCAGGAGAGTAGAAAGAAAGAAAATAAAATAAAAAGGAGAAAGAATGAAGGAACGGAGACGTAAGATATATATATATATATACATATATATACATATATATATATATATACATATGTATATATATATACATATATATATATTAACTTAATAAACGGAAAGACGATCCAAGCTGGACACAATAACATTTCAAAATTGAAGATAGGTAGCACACAAAGTAAAGAAACACACTTACAAACTCAAATTTTCGGGCAATCCGTCTTCAGGAAAAAACAGAAAGGTTACTAGACGTTGCGTCTACAACATGCTTGGTCTTCCTTTCTCTTTTCTCCTGAAGATGGATTCCCCGAAAATTTGAGTTTTTAAGTGTATTTCTTTAGTTTGTGTGCTACCTATCTTCAATTTTGAACTGTAACTATATATATATTTATGAACAATAATCAAAATAACACTTGATGTAATATATGCATTCATTTTATTAATATATTTAATTCAATATATATATATAAAGATTTCACATAAACACATGAAATAACAATCAATGATCAAACCACAATAAAAAATGGGAAAACAAGACTAAGATCTTTCAATCGCTTGTTACGGTTGAAAGATCTTAATCTCCCCCCCCCCCCCCCCCATTTCATATTGTGGTTTGAGCATATCATATATATATATATACATATGTATGATCAAACCACAATAAGAAATGGGAAAACAATTACTATATTAATTAATTACTATATTTGAAACATAGTAATTTATTTATTATTTGACTATCTTACATATTTTATTATTTTAAAATATTTATTTTATTATTCCTAAATTTTATTTTTTTACTATTATTTTACTTTTTCGTTACTGGTACATTAAAACTAGTGGATCAGTAAAGGAGTAAGAGGTTGAAAGATGAAGACCAACCAAACAGGTCACTATCGGCTGTTTTCGACAATGTGCAAAAATACGGTTTTGTACATTGAACTATATATTGGTGTATACTGGTAGCAAGTCTTCTTGTAAAGAAATGTTATTGAAAAGCACAGCAGGATCGGCATTAATTATCTTCTTAGTAGATGTTCTTTTTGCCTTATAATTTTCTTGTAATCCACTGGTAGCTCATAAATTAATCTATCTAATATCAACCTTAAAGAAAACTATTGAAACAAACTATATTAGACACTAAAGAGACCCCAACCTGAGTTAAAAACTATGGAGATACAAGCTTTCGACCACGTTGACCATCATCAGGTAAACGGTAAACAATTGAACGAAACAAAACATAAACAAAAAATAAATAATAATATAAATTTGCACAGTTCAAATAATGACAGCGTTCCAACTGTCAAAGTAGTACTACATGCGCGCACCCACGCGTTAGACAGTTGAATCACCCCAGCACTTCACACCTCCGACAGGTCACAACAGATATATATATATATCAAACAAGATTTCACATAAACATGTGAAATAACAATCAATGATCAAACAACAGAAGGGGTTGGGTTTTTAACTCTGACGAAGACCGCTTGTTACAGTTGAATAATCTTAAGTCTTTTTTTCTTTTTTCATTTTGTGCTTTGATCTATATATATATATATATATATATATATATATATATATATATATATTAGTATAGGTTGGCAGCAAATCTTCTTGGAGGCATATTTTGTTGAAATGTATCGCAGCTTCGGTATTAACGACTTTCAAACTAAGCTGTTCCAGTCTCCTGACAGTCTTACGAATATAAGGTGGTAATTCCCAAATGAGTTGTCCAAAAGACATTGAGACACTTTTTTGAAACACTTTAATAGATATGAACAATTCAAATAGAAAATGAAAACTAACATCACATGTAAAGAATGAATATCTACTAGTCGAAAGCTAGTATACAATGGTCTTGTAAGTTTTGTTATATTCTTTACATGTGATGTTAGTTTTCAATTGTATTTGAATTGCTCATATCTATTAAAGTGTTTCAAAAAAGTGTCTCAATGTCTTTTGGACAACTCATTTGGGAATTACCACCTTATATTCGTAAGACTGTCAGGAGACTGGAACAGCTTAGTTTGAAAGTCGTTAATACCGAAGCTGCGGTACATTTCAACAATATATATATTGGTATACTTTGGGAGCAGACCTTCTTTTAAACATATTAAATTAAATACTCGAGAAGGTATGTAAGAAACATACTAGACTTAAAGTTGGCAAGTTATTTAATTATATATATATATAGAGATTCCAAATTTATACTTCTGCCTATGAAAAAGGTTTTAAATAAAGACGGAAACGTTGGCAATGAGAGTTTAATTTGAACCTGAAGAACTGACCGAGTCCCCATAAAATTTAGTTTTATATATATATATATATATATATATATATATATATATATATATATAGAAGCAACAGGTTAATGAAGAGGTGAGTAAAGGTATATTAGATGATGTCAAGGGACCCGGAAGTCATCAAGGACTGAGGACGTTGTAGGATGAAGGCCATAACGAATACACCATGCACTCATGGTCAATAAACTATGCAATCGACAACATAGTAATTTGTCTGTCTGCACGGCATGGTTAAACGCTAATGCTGGGTTTGTTTCACAACTGACTAAGCATTGCATGGGCGACTAGTGGACCAGTAAAGGTGTAACAGGTGGAAATATAAAGGCCAACCAAACAGGTCACTATCGGCTCTTTTCGTTAAACAATAAATTATACTTCACCACTTTAATGTGTAACTTCAACTCTTTTGATTCATAACTATGTACTTAGACCTTTTTACCTTACAATGAAGCAATGCAGGTAGGTCATAAATAGTGCGGTGACCTATTTTCAGTCCACAATCAATATCTCATAGTTCTACTACCACCAAATGCACTCAACCCTCGAGTTTCTGTACTTCAAGTAATCCTACTTTCAAGTTTCCGTATTTTTTTTTCTTTCGAATATCATAAATTATCATCCTGATATTGGTAATTCACAATGAGGACAGAGTGAGTCCGAGTAGCCTAGGCTACTCCAATTTCGTTATCTTAAGCAAACTATACCTTTATGATATAAAAACAATATTAGTATTATGTATTTTAATGTATAATAAACATAAGCTAACTATATTCACCTGTATTTGATGATTGTGATTTAAGACAAGGTGAGGCGAAGAATAGCCTAGCTATCCTCCCTTCCCATATGCCTTTGCTACTCGAATTAATTTCAAATCTTTCCAAATCGGCCATTACAGTGTTCAGCCGGTCTAACTCTACTAAACTATGTTAACTTTAGGCTATATATCCTATAGTACGTCTTGACCTGCCGTCACTTTTTTTTGTTCATAAAAAAATATTATTTAAAATAATAGTGTTTATTTAAATTAAATGTGTAGTGTGCTAAAGTAAATAAAATTGAGATAGCCTAGCCCTTATAGAAAGTTTTACTGAGGTTATGTATATTGTACGTCTTGGCATGCTGTCAACCCCTTAGCCTACCTTACCCACTATTAGGCTACCACTTTTTCTTTATTAGTTTTACCAATTTTTGGACTGTTTCTAGACCTGTCAACCCACTCTATTACTACGGAAATTCGTGGGTCGGGAGCACTTTTTTATTGCTAGAAATCCAGTTGAAGAGTGTAGGATATGATTCATCAAATTTAAGTTAGGTTGCAGTGGTAGTCTCAAAAGGAACAGAACACACATAGCCCGAACATTGAGCCCTTTGTGATACCATACAAAGAAGATTGATTCTACCTAAATCAAGTGTATTTAGAGTAGGGATCTTTAACAAGTAACTGATATCGTACAGTCTCGGGACCGACACCTTGAAGATATGCTCAGATTAAATCACCTTCCACGTGAATAAAATTAGGGTCAGAGTGGGTATTGAACCCCGGAACTACCGGTTCTGAAGCGAGCAGTTTGCCCCTGAGCTAACCTGGCCCTCTTTCTCATATTTAACCCATGAACTGTATCTATAGATATCCCCTACGAACCTCCCCACCTATATCTGCAGTGCATATCTTTCCCGATAGTGCCCAGAGTAGCCCAGTGGTAAAGCAGCTCGCCACTGGACTGTTAGATCAGGAGTTCAATAGCAACTCGGGCACTCGATTTATTCACGCAGAAGGTGGTAGAATCTGAGGACGTTCAGCCGTCGGTTCCGAGTCTATACGATGTCAAGTACTCCTTAAAGGTCCCTACGCTAAATAAACTTGGGTTAGGCAATATTTAAGACTCTCAATGTAGAATATTCATTGTGTGGCATTACAAAGGGTAAATGCTTATCCTATGTTTGTTCTCTAGTAGGACTGCCACTGTAAACTAAAATACAAATATTTTTCTACTCAGCGTAAATGCGTTTCAAAGTGTGTGAAAAGTTCTATAAGAGTGCAAAGTTTTACTACATTGTGCAGGTTTGATAAAAATAAGAACAATATTTCTTATCACCAAACTTTTTGAATACCACCACCTTTCTTCCTCCGTTAAATAAGCCACTACTGAATTGTTTTTCACGTAATGGTGTTATTTAACATTTTACGCAATGCACAGTCGCTTTATAATTTCCCCTATAACAAAGAACATGTAATTTATCTTCATTTAACCCACATTGAACTTTATCAACGCATTATTATTATTTCTTTTCGAAACAGAAGGGAAACTTTGATGAATTCCCCTAAAAGAACTACTATAAAGGAGCAGGAGCATTACTTTAGTAAGAAACAAAACAAACTTAAGTTAAACTTAAGTTAGCTGAAAAGGCTCGTATGCTGATTAGCTTTATAATAAAACAGTGAAGCAGGCAAGACTTAAAGTTAAGTTCATCTTACTCAATTGGGGGGTGGAGGGGGGCAAGGAGAGGGGGCTGGTTTTAAACTTTTCTCATTCTCATAGAACTAAAGAGAGAAGTCGGCATGCCATACAACTACCACATTAGCGGTTCTCCCAATGGTGCTAACAAACAAACATTATCCTCAAAGCACGAGGAAAATTAATGGCTCCCTCAACAACCCACAAGTCACATGAGCGCTGTGCAGCGGAGGAATCGTGCACTAAATTCTAATCACTGATATAGCACCGAGTGCTCTTAGGTGTTATAATGGCAATGGCGATGGAAGTGGTGGGAGGGGGGGGGGGGTACGTGCCTGAGGGCGTCATTTTGAGGGGTTAAAAATAATAAAATAACAAAAAGCAAAAAAAAAAAGTTCAACTGTAGTAAAAATTAAAAAATAATTTATTTTAAATTGTTCAAAATTTAATCAAATTTAATCAAAATTGTAAGTTTTTTAATCGAAGTGAAAATTTATATATACTCCAGTGGCGATTTCTCAGGGAATGCAACGCATGCATTGCATGCATAGAATTCATCTTTAAAGAAACCAAAATGTTCGAGACTCGAAATATTTAAAGGAACCCCTTTTTTTTTATTCCACTACACGCTAAGGAACCATTTTCTATGATTGCGCTAAGCTTCCCAATGCAGGGGTTTACTCTTATCATTTCTGGTTAATGAAAATGTTCTTAATTGCCAAGAGAAACAAGAACGAAGTTTGCATACACTGCAACTCAGGCTTGCTGAGCTCCTCAAATACATACTGGAAAGTGATTTGCACACAGGTCTTCCGGAAATTTATAAACTCATGAATTTGGTTATGACTATTCCCATAACAACAGCAAGTGTTGAGAGATCGTTTTCTGCCCTCAAAAGAATTAAAAGTTATTTACGAAGCTCCCAAAGTGAAGAGCGATTGTCTAATTTATCCCTAATTTCAATTGAAAGACATTTACTTAAAGATTTCATGGCAGATAGAGAGAAGTTTTATGGTTTTGTTATCGAAGAATTTTGCAAGAAGTTTTTATTCAAATGATGTATTGTGTATCTCTTTCTTTAATAAAAACATTTTTTGCCTATTTTTATTGTATTGGTTAATAAAAGTTAATGTTAAAAGTATTTCCAAATAAAACCTGATTCAAATCCCCATAAAATGTTTTTAATACATCATTATCCTTTTGTGCAACATGAAAAGACTGAACATGAGAATTAGAAGGGTATTTCTCTGTATTTCTTTTATTCTTTGAAAATTGCATGCCTAAAGAAAAAGGTCAGGAGTCGCCACTGATATACTCGTATATATTTGAGCAGCCAGTTAATTTAACAATTTGTTTACTATTTGAATTATATGTTTCTATTTTGAAAAATTTCTGGTTTTCTTAGATGGTGACTATATATATATATATATATATATATATAATATATATCATGATTTGTTTTCTTGACCCAATATTTATATGATATAATTTTTTTGAGGGTTGAGGTCCAATGATTTTAAAATAGTCCTTTTGCCGACGTTTCGATATATATTTATGTCATCTTCAGGGCTACCATCATGATTGTTTTACAATAAGCACTACTATTATTAGCACTGAAATAATTCTAAAGCAATAAATAATTATAACAATAACCTTATGCCAATGTATAAAAAAATCCATTGTCGAAATAACTGATTTATCAATAAATTCCTCTTTGTTACGGTACATATTAAAATGTAATAAATTACCAAATAGTAGTAATAGTAGTGTTAATTGTAAAACAATTATGTTGTAGCCCTGAAGATGATATAAATATATGTCGAAACGTCGGCAAAAGGACTAGTTTAAAATAATTGGACCTCAACCCTCAAAAAAATTACATTATATATATATATATGAGTACTGTAATAAGATTTATGTCTGGGACTAATGATAGCAGTCTAAAATTAGACCCTTGACTGCAATTTCATGAAACAAATATTTTCAGGACGTTCTAGAGTTTTGAATGTTAATACATATTATCAACAGCAGGAATCGGGGGTGGGGGGGGGGGGGGGGAAATCTTACAACTACTCCGAGCGTCAAAAAAATCAATAATTGCTACGCCAGTGTTTTTGAATTAGAAGCTGGTACTTCCATGATTGGTGACAATCTGGATAGTATCCAGCTATCAGATCAGCTGATAGTTTTAACAGCTGTCAACAGAACAGTCTTATGATAAACCATAAGCATTTATAAATATTGTTTCAAATATCGAAACTATTCACTTTCATTAACATATATTTATTATTATAAACTTCCATCATACTTTGTACCTTGTTAGTAGAATCATCCAACCGGTTTTTGAATAAACTGCATCATCGAATACGACTGTACCATTCTATGATGCAACCCATGCGAAACTATAAAACCGTTCTTTATAATACCACACAATGAATATCGTACTATATTGGGAGTCCTAAATTTTACTTTACTAAAGTATAGGGCACTTTAACAAGTACATGCCACCATACAGGCTCGGTACCGACGTCTTCATATCTTCTCTTAGAGTGAAACGTTTGAAACTAATATTAGATGACTTTTTAAATATAATGTTTGGGATATTTTCTTTTTCCATTTAAATTATCATAAAACATTGTATCAGTTTGAATTATAGGTTTTGAAAGAAAAACGTCATGCAATGACTGTTACGAATCCAACAAATCTTTATCTAATTGATTTAATTTGTTTGTTCAATTCTAGATGTCACTTTGTATAATTAATTTAATTGGGGCAATTTGATTTAAATGAACCATTACTAATTAATCTGACTCATGACATTCTCTTTATTATAAAATAATAAAAATATATATCTTGTCACTTTTTGATGTGTTCATTGTCAAACAACAGTATTTTTATTCATATTTTGAATTAATTCGATTTATATTTTATTAAAAACATTTTCATGAAACAAACAACAATTAACTGAGTTATATTGTGTTGTAAAAGTTAACAGTTCAAATTATTTTAGATGACTTAATTCATTTGAATCTATTAATAACTTTCAAGGTCATTAATAACTTGGCTTGTAATTTATTCAATAATTACTTTTTCTCTTTACATAATTTAATTTTCAGTTTTTGTAATGCTAAATTATGTTTCTCTGATAACACTATTGATAGGTAATATAGTTTAATCAAAACGTTGATATCATTTTATATTGTTTACGATTAAAAACTGAATTAATTATTAATACCAGCCAAAGTGTTAGCAAAATTGTGTTCGTGGATATTTAAAACATCCTAAATGATAGTTTATCGCAGGCAACATACGAGGTAAAACGTTGTCTTGATTATAAATGAGCGTGTTATAATTTGAACATTTAAAATATAACAGGTACCAATCTCTGAGATGCAATATTCCTTTAATTCTCTAATGTCGTGCAGCTGATAACGCATTTAAATTGATTTTAATAGTCAACTTTTGATGCTATAATTAGTATTTATGTAGGTTAGGTTCGGTTGGATAGGTACTTAGGTTGCAATTAAGTAGGTTAGTTAGTTTAGTTTGGTAGGTTAGGTTAGGTTGCAGAGACAGTCCTACCACAGTTTGTGATACCACAGAATGAAAATTCTATTTTGGGGAGTCGCAAATTATACATCACTGAATTACGTCTAGAGTAGGGATTCTTTAAAGAGTAGCCGAAATCGTACAGACCACGACCGATGTTTAACGTTCTCTCTAAGGGATGACGTATGCATATTTGAAACCTCCCTTTTGAATAAATCAATGGACCAGAATGGGGTACTGAACCCCAGATCTGCGAGAGTCCAGAAGGGATCACGCAAGCCACTGAGCTACCCTGCCCCCCCCACCCCTCACCGTCAAGTTAATATCTCTATTAATTTGCATAACACTTATAAACACTTTTCATTTAATTTCCTCAACATCAACTTGTCAAAAGATAAACTAACTCTGAATAGAATGACTAACATTCTCCTGGGTAATATAAAGCAACAATGCAAAACGGAATAAAGGAAACGAATTGGATTCACAATTGTATTTCCTTTTTACTACTGACAGTTTCAAAAGTAAAATAAACTCTGATACAAGGATTTCAAGTGAAATAAATTTGAATAAAACTAGGCACTGCAAAGGCAACAGTGCTCTCATTATCTACAAACGCAGTCTGTTATCTCGGTTATGTAAACAATGTAAACCACACTGTTTGTTTTATAAAGTATATGATAGTTACTAACAAAACTTTATGAATTATCATGCTTATAAGTATTAAAACAGTCTGTATGAAAAGTAAAATATACTCTTTCAAGTATATTTGTTATATATGATCAATATATGAAATGGGAAAACAAGACTAAGATCTTTAAACTGTAATAAGCGGTCTTCGTCAGAGTCAAAAACCCAACTGAAACACTAGGTGCAGAGAACATCTGGTGAGGGGTTGAGAAGAGCGGGAGGGAAGAGTGGCGTTTTAAAAGGGTGAAAGTGCAAGAAAGGACAAATGTCCAGAAAGGGATGTTTGGGGAATCAAAGGAGTACAGTAAGAAAGAGTAAAAAACTATCTGCTAGCTGTCAACCCTCTTTGAAGAGGCTATTGCCCTCGTAACGAAAGTATCCAGTTTGAAGAGACCGTTACTAATGTTTATAATATTTGATCTATTAAATTTAATTAGAGACGATTCAATAATATTTCTAAACATCAATTCTTCATAGTTAATACATTTAGCTCCTGTCCAATCTGCTTTTTATCGGTGTTATATGAACAGTAAAGAGTGTTGGTTAAAGGCTTAACTGAAATATAACCACCCCCCCTAAGGTAGATGAATGCAAAACTTTGATACTTCTAAGTTCTAATTTGCAGTTTTTACAATTCCATTGCACATTAAAAAAAAAAACAAAACTAAGTTTTCTAGCTAATAATTAATTTTTCCTTTTAAAAATTTTTGGTCAATAGGTTTAATTTTTGTTAGCAACATTTCCAGTATTAGGGGTGACTAAACATGATGAGCTGAGGTCTAGGGTAGCTCTGTGGCAACGTGCTCGCCTCCGGACTGATAGGTCCGGGGTTCGATACCCACTCTGGCCCTCGATTGATACACACAGGAGGAGAATAAAAACAAATGCATGTTGTGTGTTTATATTTTTAGTCTGATTGAAGAAATATATGGATGAATTGGACTTGTGGAAAGACAGGTTAGCACTGAATAGGCGACAGTGCTTAGCTAATCATTTCACAAAGTATGAACATTGTAAGTCACATTATGTTGACTATGTAATGCAACACATGTTGTATATTTATAATTTTTTTAATTTTATTTTTTTTATTGTTATAACCGATATCCACGCGGGTGATAATGTCAGCCGTTTACCGGCTTTTTGTTTGATCGGTGATTCCACAGATTCTACTTTGGGAGTCCTAAATTTTGCCTAACTCACGAGCATTTCGAGTAGGGATCTTTAACGACGATCTGACATCCTACAGGCTCGGGACCGACGGCTTAACATCCTCTCCGAGGGACAACTTTCTCAGATTTATTCACCTCTCGCGTGATAAATCGAGGGCCAGGTGGGGATCGAACCCCGGACTACCAGCCCTGAGCTTATTATGTTAACCACCGAATTAACCTAGACCTCTGGTTATATAGTTACACGATTATAGTTATTAACATGAGGTTATTAATCATCATATCATCAAGTATAAAAAGTATACAAAATATGTTGACTACTCATGCACTAATGCAAATCATAATATCTATTGATAATAGCAAGTACTGTTCCACTGTTCCTAGGTACTGTTTAATTCATATTATTGTAACTTATTTAGCATACTGGAGCAAATATTAAATTCATATTGCTTACATTTTTAGTTCATTCAAAGATATATAAAATATAAAAGATGGAGAGAGTGAGAGAGAGAGAGAGAGAGGTCACAAATACACTGAGACTTGACTAAATACAATAAGAACAGGAGCCAAAACAATTCCTGTGCCAAGTGCAGGGAGGGGGGGGGGGGTGCCTCAAAAGGGGGAACAATGAAATAGAGGAAATGGGTAAGCAATATCTCCCTATCATTGTGGAGTTTAGGGGAGGGGGAGGAGGTGGACCTAATGAAAACAAACACCCTTTAGAATAGGAATAAATAAAGTACAAAGGGTTTTATATATATATATCTAACACAATTTTTTTTTATATCGAGGTTTGGTCAAGCTTCAAAAATACAACACGTTTATGCCAACGTTTCGTCTATATTTGTAGACATCCTCAGAGCTACATCAATACTGAAGATGTCTACAAATATATGCGAAACGTCGACTTAAAGGTGTTGTATTTTTGAAACTAGACTAAACCTCGATAAAAAAAATAGTGTGGTCGAGATAAGGAAAACATTATTATATATATATATATATATATATATATATATATATATATAAATATATATATATAAATGAAAAAAGACAACAAATAGAAGAAGCGAGAAAACTTACTGGGTCGATATTTCGAACTGAAGTTCGTCGTCGCTTGGTTTCCCTCTCTTATCTCTTCTGAAGACGGTTCAATCCAAAAATTAGAGACTGTACGTGTATGCTTTTGATTTCTCTTTTTCTACATTGAACTATATATATATATATTAATAGGTTTTGTTGCCTTTTAAACTCCTTGCTAAATCAAAGGTCTCGTGTTAGTAAACAAAAAACAGCCTAACAAACTTATTACGACCTTGGGACTTGTTTTGCTTCAAGTAACATACTTAAGCCCCTTAGGGTGGGGAAGGGAGCATGACTTGCTAAGGGGCATAAACATGCTATTTAATATCAAATTAAAATGCATGATTCAACTCGGCAAAACAATAAAGTTCAACTATATTTTAATTTTACTAAATATACTGACTGCATTGAATCATGTTAAGAATTCTATATCAAAGGTTGGGTCATATAAGAATCTGTTTCCGTGCTTTAATAACTAGAAATAACAATAAAATGATCCCTCTCATCATGTTCTTGAGTTAATTTCAATAGCTCTTTTCATAATTTCTGAGTGACACAAAGGGTCACGAGTAGTCTAGTATATTAGTACAGGCAACGAAAACGTTTCGAGTCAGTACAATGCTTGAGGTTTTGAAAGTGTTATGACGAGCATTCGTTGAGTGATATATTTCTAAGGCGGATCCGTGTGGGACAGTGCGCCCACAGTGCCTACCCACTGCTTCCATTCGCACAACACACCTTTCCAACTTCTTCATTACAAGAATAATTCACTCAACTGAAGCATGCCTCCGGCATCCGGTTTACTATCCAGATCGGCTTCCAAAGTAGAACAAGGGGCGACCAACCTTTCACAATCATGCACCATAGGGTTTGAGATGTGCCATAAATCTCTTGTAACTCAACGTCTACTTCTCTTATGTATATAATATTGTTATATATATATATATATATATATATATATATATAAAACAGATTCAATAATATATCAACCGTTTGATAGAATAGGTGTGTTCTCTAATTGGGGTTCGGTCAATTTTGACCGTCAAAAATTGACCCTAACCCTGATTAGAGAACACACCTATATATATATATATAACTATAGTTTATCGGGACTCGGTCCTCGGTCAGTTCTTCAGATTCGAATTAAACTCTCATTGCCAACGTTTCGGTCTTTATTTATTAAAACCATTTTCATAGGCAGAAGTATAAATTTTGAAACAGAAAAACTAAGTATTACATTACAAATTATTTTACAAAGAAAAATATAATGTGGATTTTTAACAACTGTAGTCTGAATGAACACGCGACACTGAACTGTGTCGCGTACTATTTTTCTTTGTAAAATAATTTGTAATGTAATACTTAGATTTTCTGTTTCAAAATTTATACTTCTACCTTCGAAAAAGGTTTTAAATAAAGACCGAAACGTTCGCAATGAGAGTTTAATTTGAACCTGAAGAACTGACCGAGACCTGATAAACTTTAGTTTGGTTTCTATCCCATATATATATATATATGTATCGGTTTTCACATAAACTCGTGAAATAACAATCAATGGCCAAACCACAATATGAAATGGGAAAACAAGACTAAGATCTTTCAACCGTAACAAGTAACTGACTCTCAGTTAGCTCCAGCTACTCAAAGGGACTACTTCTGCCCGATGAGGACGAATGTCGAAATATCCTTGTGAGTCTTTTTTTGTGTGTGTTTTTGTCTGTTTTTCTCTTTCCTGTGTGAACTATATATATATATATATATAAACTAGAATTTAAAAAAGAACACATAGAAAGGAAACCACTGAACTCACTACTATATTTCGATGTCCTCGTCTTCAGGAAAAGAAGTGAATCGCTCCAAAAGCTGATAACGACTATTATATATATATATATATATATATATATACTTTAAAAACTTTTAGAAACACGAATGAAAAACAGAAATTGTGACTTATATTCAATATTTAAATCCTTTTAAATGTCATCCTCAGGAAAGGAAGTTGATTGGTGAGAAGACGAAAGCCAAGTATATATATATTGGGACTCCAACCATCGCTTCGCAAGTGCGCTTGGTGTCTCTATCTCAACTCTAATGATGACAGTTGAACCTAAAATTAGAGACAGTAAGTGTGATTTGATTGTATCTTTATTCTGTGTTTTAGGACGAACAACGTGGAATGTTCATTGTGTGGTATCATGTTCGGCCTATGGGATTTCTATCGTGGGACTACCATTGCAACCTAACCTAACCTAACCAACTCAGGTTACATCAATTACTATAAGAAATAATAATGACAAATCATTTCTCAACTATTAGAACTATTCTTGCAACAAGAAGAAACGAACTATATGTTTTAAATGAGTAAGTTTTTTTTACTATTTTTTTGAGAAGTTTGACAGTCATCCCCAGGAATGGAGGTTGAGCGGTGAGAAGACGAAAGCCAACTGGAGAGCTTCACAGAATATGCAGGTTGGCCACAACGGAAACGAAATATAAATAGAAATAGTTGAGGAAGAATAACAATGTGTAAAACTAGTAGTAAAAAAAAAGGATTTTTTATAAATATAAATTTAATTTGAACAGAAATTGTTAATTAATTAATTAATTGTTAGTTAGTAAAATAAAAAATATAATTGAGAAGGCATCTTAAAAAATAAGTCAATAAATTAATCTTAAGATTTACAATTCTTGAAAACTGGTGTTAAAAAAAACGGGCCGAAGAGGGTTTGAAAAAAGGCAACAAACGAAATCAAGCCTGGTAAATAAAACAGTCCCTCCTGGAGAAATGTGTAGGACAGGTAAATATGCACAGGGCCTTGTTTAAACAGACTGTAGCAGACTGCAGAGGTGTGCACAAATGTGTCCTCCTGCTGGACTGAAAGGGGATTAATGCAAAGTCACGACGTTCTGTTATCATCAGCTTTATGCTTTATACCACAAAAAAAAAATCTTTTGTTAATATGAATAAAAACGAACCCTGACTGAGAGCTTGTCTATAATCAATGTACTTATAAACATCTTACTTTGTTTGTTTGTTAGTTTCAAATACCTAAACTTACGCGTTTTCATGTTTTGGTGGTGTCTTAGCAGAGAAAAGTTTGGCTCATTTATTATTTGGAAGCCATTTTTTGAGTTATGGGCGAGCCACGTAATTACTGGTTTGATTTTACATTTGGAGTCGTGAATTTTACCTAACTCAAGTGTATTTAAAGTAGGGGTCTTTAACTTTGTACCTGACATCGTACAGGCTATAATCAATGTTTTGTTCCTAAATCCAGAATATTTCAGATTAGAGGTTATCAAAGAGTACGTGACAACGGACAAACTGTGATAATATTTTGTCTTAATTCAAGTGTTTGTAGACTAGTCCTTAACAAGTACCTGATCTGATACAGATTATAAACAACGTTTTGTTCCTAACTGAACTATAGTTTAGAGTAGGAGTTTTTTAGGAGTATCTGACATCGTATATACTGTAAACAATGTTATGCTCTTAACCTAAATGTATTTTAGAGTACAGGTCCAATAACGAGTACCTGACTTCGTACAGGCTGGAAAGAATCTTCTGTTCCTAATTCAACTGTATTTTAGAGAACGGATCTTTAAACGAGTACCTGACATTCCTTTTTACTTAAATGTATTTTAGAGTTTGGATCTAATAACGAGTACCTGAATCGTACAAACTGTAAACAATGTATTCCTTTTTACTTAAATGTATTTTAGAGTTCGGATCTAATAACGAGTACTTGAACAGTACAAACTGTAAACAATGTATTCCTTTTTACTTAAATATATTATAGAGTTCGGATCTAATAACGAGTACCTGAATCGTACAAACTGTAAACAATTTATTCCTTTTTAATTAAATGTATTTTAGAGTTCGGATCTAATAATGAGTACCTGACTTCGTACAAACTGTAAACAATGAATTTCTTCTTTCTGAAATGTATTTTAGAGTTCGGGTCTTATGACGAGTACCTGAATCATACAAACAGTAAACAATGTATTCCTTCTTACTAAACTGTATTTTATAGTACGGGTCTAATAACGAGTACCTGAATCGTACAAAATATAAACAATGTTTTCGTACAAAAGCTGTATTTTACAGAACGGGTGTTATAAGGAGGACCTGGCATCTACAGGCTGTAGACAGTAAACAACACTGAAATATAAGTACTGAAGGATGATAAAAGAATAGTATTTGTTGGATTATATTGTGTCATGCTAATCACCTATATATGTAAATATTGCAAAAACAAAACGGAAGTATTAGTACAGTATTGGAGTTGTAAGTTCCAATAGTGTGGGTACCTCGGTCTTGCATGTGACTTTGTCAGTGACAAACGAGGTGCTATGGGAGTCAGCGTGTGCTGGAGGTATGCTACTAATGGCCTACAGGGGCAGGAGAGAGGTTGGTAGCTACAAGAAAAGTACATTAGGCGGGGACTGGAGTCAGCAATCAAACAAACAAGCTCCGACTACCGCTTCACTGAGCAACCACATGTTTAAATTAACACACTAACGCATTAGTGTGCTTCTGCATTGCAGTCCATTTTATGATGAAAATATTAATAAATGTGGCTCGCCAGCGACTAGGATGTGGTCTTTTAAAGGTTCATGCGGTCTGGTAAAGGCTCACATGTATTGCTTGTCAATTCTTTTATGTGGTTCACCAAAGGTTTGCATCAAGTGGGCTAAAGGATTGTATGTGATGTACCAGAGACCTTTATGTGGCACTTTCAGGGCCCAACAAAGACTTGCATGTACCTATTCATAGCATCGTAGTGATTCGTTTAAAGATAGAATATGCCTCACGAAACTCTTGCATGTGACTGGCCAAACCCTTGCAAGTGTTCCTTCAAAGGTTTCTAAGTGGTCTCCAAAGGCCCACACGTAGCTCACCAAAGACTTGTACGAGGCTATCCAATTTTTCCACGTCATTCGCCAAAGTCTAGTACAAAGTCTGTAAAAGGCTTGCATGTGGCCCACCAAAGATTTTCATGTGACCCTCCAAGAGCTCTTGCATGTTTTTTTTTTATTGTTTAAACCGATCCCCTAGCGGGCGATAACGTCAACCGTTTACCTGCTTTTTGTTTCATCGGTGTTTCTACATTGGGAGTCCTAAATTTTGCCTAACTCAAGTGTATTTAGAGTAGGAATCGTTAATGAGTACCTGATATCGTGCAGTCTCGCGACCGACGATTTAACATCCCTCCAAGGGGGCGTTAAACTTCTTGCGTGAATAAATCGAGAGCCAGGTGGGTATCGAACCCCGGACCTACCAGTTCAGAGGCAAGTACGTTAACCACTGAGCTACCCTGCCATTATATCGTTTTGACTTCAGTATCTTGTCTAATTCAAAACAAATAGACATATTCATTTTTTAAACTCCACATATACTGGTATTTAACTATAAAAATATACCTTTTTATACCAAAATATAATAAAAGAAAGTTCAAAAGCAAACCAGTTGTTCGAAACTACTCTAAACAATTGCAAAAATGAAATCATTTACAAAACAATAATTAAGATTATTTTCATCGACTTATATTTTTAAGTAAATATTCCTCTATATTGAAAAATAACAAGTGGATTAAGGTTTCCCAAAATTTTCCGACCATTGTTAAAAATTCATAGAAACTAATTGAGTTAATTTTAACAAACTGGTTGATAATTACAGACGGATCAAAGTTATTATGTTTTCAACATAAATCTCTTTTCGTCAGAAATTTGTTCTTCCATTATTATTAATGAATAAACATTATTTTGTTTTAATTAACTATTACAATAATAATTACTTATTTAATAAGTAATGAGTTGTTTGTGATTATGAATTTCCTGTAACTGTGTTATTGACAAGTTTGTTGACTCATGCTAGCATGAATTTAATTACCTTTATGATATTTACATCCTTATTAAGGTTTAAACATAAGATTACTCGAATCGATTAGCTTTCCATGCATAAATCAATTATGTCTCCACAGGCTCACGTACAAACAAAAGTCTAATATGTGAACTAACAATGCGTTTCGAACACTTCGTGATCTTCTTCAGGTTTACATCAGCACTCATGAGAAGTTTACATCTCTTCAATGTTCAAAAACTCATTGTTATTCTTTAGGTTTATATCTCAAGAGTGCAGATGTAAACCTGAAGAAGAACACAAAGTGTTCGAAACGCGTTGTCAATTTTGATATTAAACTTTTTTTTTTGTGGAGATGTAATTGAATTCCCCCAATATGAGTAAATATCACACTATAACAGATTGCACAAGTAATGTATTTCGATTTTATTTAAAATCTTTTTTATATATACAATAGATGGATAAATATAAGAAATCATATAGAAATTATAGGGATATGAAAAGACGGAATGTTAAATCATATAATATTTTTAAAATTTTAAAAGTAATGTAAAAAATGTAAAATGTATTCCGGATTAAAAGAAAAATAATTTTACTAATGTATACAATCATGTAAAAAAACTTATTCTTAATTTATTAAAAGCCATCCGTAAAAACCTTCATTAAGAATTCTTTTAAAAAAAAAGTATAGCTGTTTATAACAAACAGAGTTAGCCAGAATCAACATTCGTGTTTAATTTCTAAATAAACTAACAACAGTAGATTGGGGTCAGGGTAGCACAGTGTCAACGTGCTCGCCTTTGGACTGGTGGATCAAGGGTTCAATATCCACTCTGGTCCTGCAGTTATTCAGAAGGTGAAAAAATATGAGCATGACGACGGCATTATCCGTCGGTCCCAAGCCTGTACAATGTCAGGTATGCGTTAAAAATTTCCTATTCTAAATACACTTGAGTTAGGTAAAAATTTAGGACTCCTAATATAAGAATGTTTATTGTGTGATATCACAAAGGGCAAATCAGTTAGGCTATGTTTGTTCTATGGTGGGATTGCCACCTCTAACCACCTCTAAACCTATCCTAACCTAACAACTATAGATGCAAGTAAACAGATTTCTAATCAACTTGAAGTAGCAAGCATATGGTGTAATGGAATGAAATTGAATATAGGGGCTGTATTTGAGATAGGGTTAGGTTAGATTAGTACATAGGGGCAATCCTACAAGATAACATACATAAGCCAAGCATTAGTCCTTTGTGATACCACATAAAGAACATTCTACATTGCAAGTCATAAATTTTACCTTTTTTTTTTTTTTTTTTTTTTAAACTGATCCCCTAGTAGGTGATAACATCAGCCGTTTATCGTCTTTTTGTTTGATCGGTGATTCTACGGATTCTATATTGGGAGTCCTAAATTTTGCCTAACTCAAGTGAATTTCAAGTAGAGATCTTTAATGTGTACCTGACATCGTACAGGCTCGGTACCGACGGCTTAAGGCCCTCTCCGAGAGACTAAGTACTCAGATTTATTCTCCTTCAGAGTGAATAAACCGAAGACCAGGTGGGAATCGAACCCCGAACTACCAGCCTAGAGGCGAGTACATTAACCACAGAGCTAACCTGGCCTCTTAATTTTGCCTTACTCAAGTGTATTTAGTACTTGAATTCCCATGGGCTCAGTTACCATCGGCTTAACGATATTTATTCGACTCTCGTCTCAATAAACAGAGAGTGGATATTAAACTCCGGATCTACCTGTCAAAAAGCAAGCATGCAAGCCACTGGGCTACTCTGGCCCCTTGATATGAATCAAAGTTGGCAGTCAAACTAACTAGAAGTTAGAAAGACAGAGGAAAATGACGGCCGAGCTTGTTGAAACGACAAATCATTCTAATTAGCACTAATGGAATGACTAGTGCATTCCACCATTTATCTTATCTATCGCTGATAACAAATGGAACTTTTCGAAAATCATCGTCATTTACTATTAGCCCTGGAGTGTGCCCCTGTCTTAGCAACAAGCCAATTGTAAACATATTATCAATCCTTTATCCAGTTAATACCAGATTTAATTGAATAATCCTATGTATGTATATATAAGCAACTACCTACTTACGGTGTCACGCTTTGTCATAATATTGATAATTGGGCATATTTAATTGCTGTAATTAAATTACAGCTACAAATCAAAGTCATCATAATTAAACATCATTATATTCCCTAATTAGCATTTAATAGATAAGTTAAACAACCTATTTTCATGTACATATTTTTACTTTTTATACCTAAACAGCACTTTCTATGAATATAAGTTCAGGAATTTTTTTTTAAAATTTTATTAATAAGAAAGTGAGTTATAATGCCTGTTTACAAATTCAAAACGTCCTTTTTGAACCGATAACAATAACATTTTGAAAAAAAATTGAACCTAAGATTAGCAATTTAAAAAGAAATTGTTTGGTCTAGCTTCAATAATACAACACCTTTAGGCGACGTTTCATCTATATTTGTAGACATCTTCAAAGCTACATCAATACACAATTTGATTACAATAACATGAAACATAATTATATTATATTATTTAATTAATATATATATTATTACCTTGGTATTTTTCTATTGTGAGGAAGCAACTACATAACTCACTGTGTTCAAATCAGCTAGTGTGCTGCCCTAGTGACTGTTTTACGAACCTTCTAATCAGACTTGATAACTCAAAACAACCCTAAAAACTCATTAAAACAATTTCAAAAAAAAAACTAGGAAACTACAACCAAATTTGTTAATTACTAAGTAATAGACTATATATTTTCTTAGGTTTTCTGTATCCGTTTAAATAATGTAATATAATTACTTTTCATGTTATTGTAATTAAATTCTGTATTGATGTAGCCCTGAAGATGTCTACAAATATAGACGAAACGTCAGCTTAAAGGTGTTGTATTATTGAAGCTAGACCAAACCTCGATAAAAAAGAAAAATAGTGTTTAATATATGTGGTTGAAATAAGGAAAATATTAAAAAAATTAATAAAATTCCTATTGTGGCATAGGGCAATCTATATACTTATAAATCTTTGATGACCGATCTTGTTTATTTGATTTTTTGCCACCATGCATTTTTTGAATAAATAATAAAATATACGTAATTTTGTGGGATTCGAACCCACGACCTTTGCATTGGAAGTCGAGTGCACTGTGCATTGGGCTATGGGGGGCTTTCTTACAAAACAATTCCAAAACCTGATATAAATTATGTTTTATGTGTATAAGTCAATTAAAGATGAAGCCTTGGATGTTGCGCACAGGTGAAACTTAGAATAGCTGTTAATTTCAGTTTATGCTGAATCATTCAAATAAATGTTAAAGAAAACAGTGAGTAATATACGACTTTACAAATAACGGCATTAAAAAGAAAGAAGAAAGAAAAATAAATTCTCTCAAAATAAGTCAGGTAAAATTAATGACTCTAGATGTAAAATTTATTTCTGCTAAGCAATAAACTTAACTAGTTTTTTTTAACGAAAGATCTTAGTCTCATTTTTTTGAATATTAATGTTGTTTAGACGATGTTTTTTTTTATTTCACGTATTTTAAAATTCTTGGGTCTATTCTCTGCGCTAAGGGGGCTTTTTGCATTTCACTTCCAAAACATAAGCATGAATTCAAACCAGGAGCTCCTACTGTCAAGTGTATGAGAAATGCTGATCCACCGCGCTTATATAATGAAACAAGACTAATAACTGGGGAGCTCTACGATAAAGTCATTGTTTGTAAAATTATCGCATCATGGTTTCAAGGGATAAAATTGAGTTTTAATTCCAAAATTCAATTCAAGGATTCAATTTTCAATTCAGTTAGCATTTGTCATGACTATTCATAACCTTCAAAGAGAGACTCTACAGAAAGTTTTAGTTCATTTAAAGCAGTATTTCAACATGGCCAATAACATGTTGCTCTCAGTAGGGTTATTTAGAGTTGATCTGCATTTACGTGAACATGATTACATTAAAAAGGAAGGTGATGGATGATCAAGCGGGTCATGGGTAGTCTAGTGTAACTATAAAACTGACCATCGTCCATTCACTGTCCAAGTTTTTCTCGGAATACTACCGTTAAGATCGAAATATTAAAAGTAAGTTGTACTTCTTACTGGCTTGGTCTTGAAGTTTAACTCCGTGCTCACGTCTTGACTGATAGATTCGCGGTTCAACACCCGTTCTAGCCCTCAGATTTATTTACGCAGAAGGTGAATAAATCTGAGCAATGTTGTCCCTCAGAAAAGACGTAAAGCCGTCGGTCCCGAGCCTGTACGATGTCAATTACTCGTTGAAGACCCCCTAGTGAAAACACTTGAGTTAGGCAAAATTAGGACTCCCGATGTAGAATATATATTGCATAGTATCACAAAAAAACAATGTTCGGCCTATATGTGTTCCCTTGTAGGACTGCCACTGCAATCTAATGTAACCTAAGGTTATTTCAGCGATACATGAAGACTTTCAGCTAATCGTAATTTATCGCTGACTGAAAGGTCTGCTAGTCAAATCGAATATCCTAAGAATGGTATTACATAAATGATCATGAACATAAGTTAGTTTATCCTGGATAAACTCGAATTAGAACAAATTCGCACCTGCCATATAAAAGGCACCCAGAATGGAAGACTTCTCATTACTGAATTACTATAGTTTGTAGAATGTTGAACACCTGCTGCACTAATTACTCGAAAACAAGTGGCAATTATGTTTTGCTCATTAGGGGATTCCTTAATTAATTATCTAATTAGCTGTGGCAAGCCAGTAGCTTTATCTTAGAACTATCATACAAACAATATAGCCTCAAATTGAATTTACTTTCCGTACCAACAAACAGCGTTATTACTTCAAGGACTGTAGAAAATAAATTGGATTTCTTATAATAAAACCCTTCTGATGCCGCCACTACAAAACCACTCCTAGACTTCCATTCATATATAATATATATTTCTAAAAAATTAATGCCAATTTTATGCTTGATTACCTTTTTAGAGAGTTTCTCTAATGTCCTACAGGCTCTTCTCAGTTCCTCGAGGAATAAAAAAATCAACTGGCCCAAACCTTTTCTTGCATTCACGATCATTTTATTAACAGATTCTCAGCCACCTGGTTATTTTTGTTATTGTAGTTGGTAAACTATAAATCAGGCTCACCAATGACATTTCCAAGTAGATAGGTCAAGTGAACGAAAGAAATTTAATAATATGGTCCAGATCCAATAATAACATGTAGATCCAACTTACAATATAACCATCTTTCAACAATCATATGACTCCGGTCATTTTCAATAAAATATGCATGAGAGATCTGATGCCAATATATACCTATATATATATATATATAGGTATATAATAATATATATAAATAAACACTTTTTCAGCGTCTCTGAACCATTGCGCTTGGTTTCCCTCTCTTATCTCTCCTAAAGATGGTTCAAACCATCAAAACGCTTGTTCAAACCATCAAACCATCAAAAAGAAGTTTAACCCTGCAAAAATTAGAGACTGAAAGTGTGTGTTTTTGATTTCTCTATGTTTCTTTTTCTATATTGAACTATATTTATATAGGTCCGCTTGTAACTGTTGAAAGATTTTAGTCCTTTTATCCCATTTTGTATTGTGGTTCGATCATTGATTGTTATTTCACGTCTTTATATAAAATATTGTTATATTGTTACATTATATTGTAACAATATATATATATATATATATATATATATCAATTATATAATAATTGATATATAACGATATATTGTCGTTATATATCAATATATAAAGACAGTCCAAATAATATACTCGTATCTATCAATGTATAATTTTAGATAAGCAAAAAAAATATGTAACTGAAAAAAATTGTTGTAATAAATAATGCGGTGGTAGTTCATCATCAGGAGAAAAAAGTTCTACAGTTGGCGAATGAAATAAAAGTAACAAATCTGGTTTGGATGCCACATGCCTTTCATTTATATCATCTAATTATAAACTGGCAACCTTCCCCAAGTATGCACGTGTCAACAAATTAAAATTATTATTTCTTTATTAATATAAATACTAGTGTTGGGACAATTCCCAAATTTTTTCCGATTCCTGCTTAAGTTCTTCCTGTATATGCTCCGCAACTAAACTATCTTGATTATTTTTTATGTTGGGCTTCTTTGTTCAATATATAGAAAATGGCAGAAAAATTATAAATGAAACTAGATGCAGTTAAAACAAAGGGATGAATAGTGACAGTCAGAATATTTAAAGAAATGATTATCAAAATCAATCTGTTTAACATTTCTCTATAAACGTCAGGAAATATAATGAATAAGTTAGAATAGCCATCACAAAAATAATAATATATATACTACATTATGTTACTTTCTTAGCTGGGTTAATACTCAGACCTTTGTCTAATTGTACACGTTCATTAATATTCAAGGTATTGTGCAATAATATTTAAAATATATTCCACTTTATGACAAAAAAAAGTTAGGGTCACATTTAAATTAAATGTGTTTAATGATATAAAAAAGCTACCGCCCAATTTTGACTTTACTATAAGTAAGGTATGGTGATGGTGAAAAATTTCGATATCAAAATTTTGACGGAGTTATATGTTTTGAGGTGTCAGAAGTTGTTTTATGAAGTTTTTTCGATGATATCTGTGTGTGTGGAGGTAGGTTGGTGTGTGAGTATGTATCCAAAGTTTGTGCTCATACTACGGTCCAGAATCTTTGATGGATCAAGTTGATATTTTACACAAAAATAGGCCTTATCGTGTAGATGATCCCTATTGCTTGGGATTAATTATGCATGACGGGAAAGTCACTCATTTTGCCAAAAACCTGTCTTTAGAGGACGTTTTTTCTTGTAAAGTACTAATTTTACAGCCTTAAAATTTTGATTATCTTTAAGGCTACAAAAAAAAAAAAATGAAAAATATCCTCAAATTTTTAAAACAATAGGAAACATATTTTTTCCAATAGAATGAAAGAGTTTTAACTTATAATTTAATCTGAAAGCTTGTGAGAGCGATACAAGTTATACCGTTTGAAAGAACAAAATGAAATTATACCTAAAAATAGAAGTTAATGTGGAAAATGTGTTGATATAATCTTTTTCAAAATTACATTCACCAAATGGGCGTTACAGTACATTTTCTATTTTCAAAAAATGATTTTTCTTTGAAAAGTTATTTGAGCTAAACGGCTCAATAAAAAATCATGAAAATTTGCCAAAAAATTAAATAGAAAATTAACAATTTACAAATTGTGTGAATTCATGTAATTTCAATATTGGGAAAGAGCAATAAAGCTATAAAAGCTGAATATGGATCCTGGACTAATGGTTTACTTGCTATACTTGTCGTATTAGTTTACATTATTTACATTGACTTAGAAATTTTTTGAGAGTTCGGTTTATTCAGGTTGGAGATAAGTAAATCTGAGTACATCGCTCCTCGGAGAAGACATTAAGCCTTCAGTTCCTTAACCTGAACGATATTCAGATACTCTGTTAAGATCCCCACTCTATAAACACTTGAGTTAGGCAAAATTTAGGACTCCAAATGTAAACTCAACAGCTAATGTGTGGCTCAGACATTACAAAAATGAATGCTAAATAATAAAATGAGCCACAATTTCCGCCCCTAGAACATCACTAGAAGATGAAAGCCTTATAAATGTGGGGGTTGAAAAACAAACAAACAAACAAATAAACAGGTATTTTGATAATCAATCAAGGAACTAATGGAACTTCATTGCATTACTTACAGAAGGTAATAATGCAACACTATTATTGCAATTAGAGTTGCTGGTAGAACTAAAATTGAGAGTAAATTTTACTTCGCGAGATTCTTGTGGATATATAGTGCAGTGGAATTAGAGCAATCATTTGCTTGATTTCACTAGTATAACAATACACACTGGTTACATTCTATAAGATTTCAAAAGACCAGCCATGAATCATATAATAAAGGATATGGAAGATGATTAGGTGTTTTTCTGACTCTATTATGTGGTTTCTACACTGAAGAGCTGAGTTGAATGGGCCCACATCTTTCACGCCAACGCCCAATCAAACAGTGCCACTCCTTTTACTTGAGCTATTCTTTACAGCCCACGTATCAGCAGGGAAGAGGCATTCATTTATACTTTTTCAAGCTAACAACAACAATGAATGAAAAGAATGAATGAGATCTATATCAAGAATCTTGACAAATCATTGTATGAACAAGATTGAATGAGATCTTTATCAACTATCTTGTCAAATCATTAAATACACAAGAATTAATATAATCATTATGAGATTTTTATAAATTCATAGCATATTCAAGAATAAACAGAATCGTTATCATGGTCTTGTCAAGTCATTCCTTATACATGAATGAATGAGGTCTTTATCAAGAATCTTGACAAATCATTATATGAACAAGATTGAATGGTATATTTATCAAAGATCTTGACAAATCATTCTATGAAGAAGACTGAATGAGATCATTATCAAAGATCTCTACAAATCATCAAATATACAAGAATTAATATGATCATTATGCAGATTTTTATAAATTCACTGCATATTCAAGAATAAACAGAATCATTATCAAGGTCTTGTCAAGTCATTCCTTATACATGAATGAATGATATCATTATCAAGAATCTTGACAAATCATTATATGAACAAGATTCAATGGGATCTTTATCAAAGATCTTGACAAATCATTAAATACACAAGAATTAATAAGATAATTATCTCTTGATAATTATCAATTATCAATTGATTTTATCAATTGACTCATATACAAGAATGAACAGGATCTTTATCCAGAATTTTGCCAAGTCATTCCTTATAAAATAATAAATGAGATCATTATCAAAGATCTTGACAAATCATTAAATACACAAAAATTAATAAGATCGTTATCAAGGTATTTATCAATTTATTGCATATTCAAGAATGAATTAGATAAGTATCAAGAATCTTGACAAGTCATTAAAAACACATGAATGAATGAAATTATTATTAACCATCTTGACAAAACAATAAATGCAAAAGATTAAATGAATTAATCTCAACAAAGAATCGCATGCAGAATTTAATAGATAAGCTCTTAAGAACATAGAGTGATATATTTATAATATATAGTTGCGTTGTATTTCTCTTTCTTTGTCATAAAAAAAACCTTACTACAGTTTTTTAAAATAGACTCATGTAGCCATTAATATTCTTGTTATAGCAGTTATAGTTATAGTTTAATCAAGAACTACATGAACCAGAAAATTTAAACTCTATGTTTCATATACATATATTTATTATAAATAAACTTTGCATAATGTCACTATCGCGATTTTGTATATCTCACATGAGTTTTTGGCACTGTTTGATATCATTTTAACGAGCTATACTTGTAGTATGTACGCTACTAATGAACCAAATTAATAGAAGGCAAGGTAGCCAAGTGGCTTGCGCGCTCGCCTCTTAACTAATAGATCAATATTGACGTTGCCTGAGGATTTATTAACGTAGGAGGTAAAAAAACTTGAGCCATATCTGTCCCGAAAAGCCAGTACGATTTTTTTTTAGCTACTCATTAAAGATCCCCCCTACTCTAAATATACTTCAGTTTAAGTATAATTGAAAACTCCTTCCCAAAACGAAGAGTCATTAGGGAGACACAATATTCCCTTGAGAAATCAACGTCAGTGGAGTGTTGCTTCCCGGCTAACCCTCAATGCCGCAAAAAAAAAAGCAAATCATTATCGTTAATTGCATTTTGAAGAGCTCCAAATGGATGACTTTTTAAATAGTATTACCACTAAAATATCTATTAATGGTCTAAGTAATGAAACAAATTCTAAAAAAAATATTTAAAAAAAAAGTTAACTTCAACGCTAAGTCTGCATAACGTTCATTTTAAACTGAAAGCATATATATATAAAGAAAACACTAAACAGTCCAAACTGGACAGATAAATAAATGAAAAAGGCAACACGTAAACGAAACGACTTCCACTCGCAGTCCTGTTCGCACGTACCTCTTATTCCTCACTTCTACTCCCTTTCTGATGACGAACTTCAGTTCGAAATATTGATCGAGTAAGTATTCTCGTTTCTTTCATATGTTGCTTTTTTCATTTATATATATACATATATATTCACTTAAAAATCGGAAAGACGATCCAAACTAGACACAAAATGAGTCCAATATCGAAGAAGAGTAACGCACAGAGTATAGAAACACACTTACGAACTAATATTTTCGGCCAATAAGTCTTCAGGAGAAAAGAGAAGATTGACCAAGTAAGTTATAGACGCAACGGCGATCTTTTCTCGTGAAGATGGATTGCACGAAAATTTGAGTTTTTAAGTGTGTTTCTTTACTCTGCGTGTTACTCCCCTTCCATTTTGAACGCTCTCTCCCTCTCACTCCCCTACTCTCTCTCTCTCTCTCTCTCTCTCTTATATATATATATATATATATATATATATATATAATAAAGATTTCACATAAACACGTGAAATAACAATCAATGATCAAATCACAATATGAAATGGGAAAACAAGACTAAGATCATTCCAACCGTAACAAGCTGTCTTCGTCAGAGTCAAAAACCCAGGTTTCAGTTGGGTTTTTTTTGAAATTCAATACAATAAATGATATTGAATTACACTGCGGAGTTTTTTAACAAGGAAATTAGTGTAAAAAATTAACACTTATAATTAATTATATTAAAGAAATAAATTAAACCTACTTATAAAATAAATTAATGATCAATTTTAATGTCATTATAGTTGTCATGTTTTATTAAAGTTCAGGATTAATTAAGACATTTTGTCATACTAATTTCCTTGTTGAAAACAGTTCAATTCAGCATTCATACGAGTATATTCTATTCAATTTCAAATAATTCACTTTGATGTTCATAAAGCTCACAAATATGTATAGTTTTTTTTTTCACGTTAACCTGAAGAAAAACACAAAGTGTTCGAAACGCGTTGTTATTTTCTATATTAAACTTTTTTTTTGTGTGGAGATGTAATTTTTGAAATCCCCCAATATGAGTCAATATCATACTATAACAGATCGCACAAGTAATGAATTACATTTAAATTCTCTTGGTGTGTTTGAAGACTTAGTGGTTGTTTTCCTGTCAAATTATTTAATTATATGTTGGATAAATTATAAAATTGGGTCTTATTATGTAATTCATTATCTTGTCAAATTATTTCATTATATGTTGGATAAATTATAAAAGTGGGCCTTGTTATGTAATCCATTATCTTGTCAAATTATTTCATTATATGTTCGATAAATTATAAAAGTTGGCCGTGTTATGTTATCCATTATCCTGTCAAATTATTTAATTATATGTTCGATAAATTATAAAAGTTGGCCGTGTTGTGTTATCCATTATCCTGTCAAATTATTTAATTATATGTTCGATAAATTATAAAAGTTGGCCGTGTTGTGTTATCCATTATCCTGTCAAATTATTTAATTATATGTTCGATAAATTATAAAAGTTGGCCGTGTTGTGTTATCCATTATCCTGTCAAATTATTTCATTATATGTTCGATAAATTATAAAAGTGGGTCTTGTTATGTAATCCATTATCCTGTCAAATTATTTAATTATATGTTCGATAAATTATAAAAGTGGGCCTTGTTATGTTATCCATTATCCTGTGAAATTATTTAATTATATGTTCGATAAATTATAAAATTGGGCCTTGTTATGTAATCCATTATCCTGTGAAATTATTTAATTATATGTTCGATAAATTATAAAATTGGGCCTTGTTATGTAATCCATTATCCTGTGAAATTATTTAATTATATGTTCCATAAATTATAAAATTGGGCCTTGTTATGTAATCCATTATCCTGTGAAATTATTTAATTATATGTTCGAAAAATTATAAAATTGGGCCTTGTTATGTAATCCATTATCCTGTGAAATTATTTAATTATATGTCCGATAAATTATAAAATTGGGCATTGTTATGTAATCCATTATCCTGTGAAATTATTTAATTATACGTTCGATAAATTATAAAATTGGGCATTGTTATGTAATCCATTATCCTGTGAAATTATTTAATTATATGTTCCATAAATTATAAAATTGGGTCTTATTATGTAATCCATTATCTGAAGAGTATTGAGTGAATAAATTACATGGGTAAAGAGAGCGAGCTAATGATATTTCCAAGCTGAGTACAGAATTGGTAAAGGACGGAGGTAGGGTCTCTTGATAGATTTGATTTACTGAGTTTCCAGAGGTGACTTGCCTTGCTCGAAATCTCTTGTTACCAAGTTTCCTCAAACAGGAAGTTTATTATTTCCGTAAAAAAAACACTCAAGAGACTATAGCCGGCTAAAACATTCTTCATTACTATTGACTGTAGCGTAAAACTTAAACAAAACTCATCAAGCGATCTCATAGAAAGACGCAAAACTAAAACCCCTCCAACCAGTGGTCTAACAACTATTTTTGACAACTTGTTATCATTCAAAACTTCCAAAAAGTCCTCAAAAATATTTATTTTCTTACAATTACAATCAAGGATCTAATTTTAGACTACAGTTAATAGTCCCAAACTCTTATCTTATTACAGTACTCATAAACAGTCATCATCAAAGAAAAACCAATGATTTTTCGAAATAAAAAGCATATAATTCAAAGAAAAAAAAATAAATTAAATTAACTGGCTACGCAAATAAATATAATGAATTTTCAACCCCCATTAAAAAACAACTTTTGAAAAATTTAATATAAAGGTATTTATAATTCGTTTAAAAACAGTATTACGCAAATAAAACATAAAAGAATTACGACCTTAAATACTCGTTTGGAATAAAATTTTATGTTTTTTGTTAGTTTTTTATTTGTTTCCTATTTTAACCACACCCTTTTTTCCCTCCCCCTCTTTGGCCAAGCCCTTTCTACGCCACCGTAACCAACTTACACAATCTATATAAATCGAAAAAAGGGTTTTCCCCATACATTTCTTACAACTGACTCATTTCAAGTTAACTTTACATTTTATACTTTAGGGAAACCCGAATCCACCCTCAGAAAAATTTCTGTTTGTTTGTCAAAAATTTTGTTAGTCCTTTCATTTGTTAGTTGTAATTTTTTTTTTCTGTGGAGACGTAATTCTTGAAATCCCTCAATTCTTTTTTTTAAATATATCCATATATATGAGCAAGTACGTGTATGTCGAAAAGTTTGAGGACATTCCACAGGTTTCAAATTGATAGTGAGCCCAAAAATAGCCGTTAAAGTATAAACGAGTTCCACAGTTTTGACCAGTACTGACTATTAGCAAAGCCTCTTACTATTTAATTTATGAATTGAGATCCTATTTTTAGCCTTTCAGCCACTAACTGTAGAGAATTACGCATTTTTTGTATAAACATATAAATAATTTTATCGACAGCCAAAAGTAGCCCAGTGCTCGCCAATGGAATGCTAGATCAGGGGTTCAATACGCATTCTGGCCCTCAATTTATTCATGCGGAAGGTGAAAAAAAATCTGACCACGACGTCCCTCTGAGAAGATGTAAAGCCGTCAGTCCCGAGTCGGTGTCTATACAATGCTGGGTACTCATTATACATCCCTGCTCTAAATAGATTTGAGTTAGTCAAAATGTGGGACATTGTAGAATGTCCCATTCCCCAGTGTGGGGAATCACTATGGGTGATTGGGTCACCCAATCTTGAATAGTAATAGAGAATTACTCGGGCACACTCATAACATATCGTGTGCCCGAGCTCTCGTCTTTATTAAGAGAGAGCACATATAGACTGCTTTCTCGTAAGGCCGCTACCAAAACCCAACCTATAACACTGGCCTCCATTTTTTTACTTTTTTTAATATAAAATAAAAAAAAGTAAAAGACTTCAGATATAATGTCCATACTTTGATTCAATGAAATACCGTCTTTTTCTGAAAATAAAACACTGTCTTACATTCTTTTTAGGCCCAAAATATGTTCTAGGGCTTATTTTCAGGGAAGGGCTTCTAGTATAATAAGCAATAGGTTATTATCTTAAATTATTATAAGATTATTATAAGGTTAAGATTATTATCTTAAAAGACTGAAATGCACAAACGTTGTACCTGCACCGTCATTCCATGTACACTGCTGCCTTTGTTATACTTTTAAGGTAAATTCTACTTTATATATTTCAGGAATTAATTTTGACACGTGCATCTGCATTGCATGAAACTAATGTACAGGTAAACTACGAAATTCTCAGAATATTTTGTTTCAAACAATTCTCTAAAATATTAGGGCAACTGGAGATACCTACTAAATTCAACATTATTCTTTAATAAATTATATTTTTCACATTATTTTAACTAGGGATTATTTTTCGGGGAGGGTTTATATTCTAAAAAGTCCTTAAAATCCGGGTAGGGTTAGTTTTCGAGGGGCTGTCTTATTTTCGGAAGAAGACGGTAAAAAAAAAGACAAAAATTTCAAAAAGTTTTGAAATAACCACCTCTAATCACCTATAACTGAAGACTAAATATAATTAACTCCGCAAGGTGTACTACAGGGCTGAGAACTGTAGAAATGAGTTCTTCACTTATTTTACTCACGGTCACTGGAGCAGGAGTAAGGGATTGTTGTAGTGGGAGTGGGAGGGTTGGACTTGTTTGGAAGGTGGAAGGCGTGCGTTAAGAGACGGTGTCATCCGACCTTGTCCCCTCCAGAGCCATACAACACGCCCCCCCACTATCAGTCCATTTAGGGTCATTCAACGCAAGGAGAGAGAGAGAGCACGCTTGACTACGACCACTTTCGGCCAGGTCAAAAGAGCCAGGCATTCCCAAGGACAGGATCTTTAACATCCTCTAGTTCCGCTTCATTCAATCAGAAAATCGAATCATTTAAAAAAAAAAACTGTTTGTTCTTCGTGACAATATGTCGCTTGTCATTCATACAGAACAGTATAATACCCCACAAACTTAGAAACACCTCCCATCAAATCCTAACTAATTATGTGAATATTAATAAATATTCTTTTATCAACAGGAAAACGATCTACAAAGGACAACAAACGTTTCACAGTAAACTACAGATACACAATAAAGATACTAAAACACTTACAGTCTCTAATATTCGGATCAACCATAATCAGGAGACTAGAGATAAGGAAGTGCGCTTGGTGTACGTATCTCTACACTCTGATGACGTCTCAACTGAAAATATCGACTTTCTGTATCTTTATAGATTACTGTGTAATGTATATATAAATAACTATATATACATCAAAACACAATATGAAATGGGAAAACAAGACTAAGATCTTTCAACTGTAACAAGCGGTCTTCATCAGAGTCAAAACCCCAAATAATCAATTAGGTTTTTGACTCTCACGAAGACTGCTTCTTATGGTTGAAAGATCTTAATCTTGTTTTCCCATTTCATTTAGTGGTTTCGTCATATATATAATATATAGACTATATTGGCAAAAAGAACACACTGAAATGAAACAGAAACTCACTACTATATTTCGATGGCATCTTCACCAGGAAGATAGAAACGAGTCGCTCCGCAGGCAGACAACGACTCTCTCTCTTTCTCACTCTCTCTCTCTCACTCTCTCTCTCTGTCTCTCCCTATGTGTATATATATATATATATATATATATATAAAGATTTCACATAAACACGTGAAATAACAATCAATGATCAAACCACAATAAGAAAATGGGAAAGCAAGACTAAGATCTTTCAACCGTAACAAGCGGTCTTCGTCAGAGTCAAAAACCCAACTCAGAGTCAACCCAGTTGGGTTTTTGACTCTGACAAAGACCGCTTGTTACGGTTGAAAGATCTTAGTCTTGCTTTCCCATTTTCTTATTGTGGTTTGATCATTTATATATATATATATATTTTATATATATATATATATATATATCGAGTAGTGTGTTTCCCTACTTTGTGTGTTGCTCTTTGTTAATCTCGAACTCGTATATATATATATGGGGAGAGAGAGAGAGAGAGTGAGTGGTACCCGTAGCGCTTTACTGGGATTTAATGATGACAATAGAGTAATATTTACTTTTGCAAGTCTAAAACAGTATGAAATTTTAAACAACATGAAAGAAATGTTATTTCCATTGATGAATAGTAAAGATAAAACATAAATTATATATAACTCTCATAACATCAAGGATATTGAAATTGAAAAGAAGTAAACATTGAAAAAGAAAAAAACATAAAGGACAAATTAAACGAAGAATGGAAAGTTAATTTAGAGGGAAGGTCAGAATAGAGTCATTTATGGGGTGAAGCGTGGACTGATATAGGTCAGGAAAGCTGAGCTGTCACGCATACAGCGAGAGAGGCCATATGCCATATGGTGAGCAGCAGCAGATGGGTATTAGGCCGAGGGCATGCGACCTGCCCGAGTAGCTACCTTGGCCGAACTATTCCAAACGCTTCTCAACTATTAACAACACTATCACTCGTAGACACAAAACGAGCTATTCCAAACGCTTCTCAACTATTAACAACACGTATCACTCGTAGACACAAAACGAGCTATTCCAAACGCTTCTCAACTATTAACAACACTTATCACTCGTAGATACAAAACGAGCTATTCCAAACGTTTCTCAACTATTAACAACACATATCACTCGTAGATACAAAACGAGCTATTCCAAACGCTTCTCAACTATTAACAACACATATCACTCGTAGACACAAAACGAGCTATTCCAAACGGTTCTCAACTATTAACAACACTTATCACTCGTAGATACAAAACGAGCTATTCCAAACGGTTCTCAACTATTAACAACACTTATCACTCGTAGACACAAAACGAGCTATTCCAAATGCTTCTCAACTATTAACAACACATATCACTCGTAGACACAAAATGAGTTATTGCAAAACGCTTCTCAACTATTAACAACACGTATCACTCGTAGACACAAAACGAGCTATTCCAAATGCTTCTCAACTATTAACAACACTTATCACTCGTAAATACAATCATTGGCATATGACTTGGAAAATCTTTTTGTATTTAAAGACATCAATGTAAAAAACTCAGTAAGAAAACCGGTGTAAGGAAAACTCTGGAGCAATACCCGGGGCGGTCATAAGATTTGCCGCCCCCCTCCTCTCCCCAAACTGGCCATTGATAATCCGTTAAAAATCGAAATTACAGAGCGTTTTGAAAATATTTATTTTCATGGAATTACAATCAAGGATCTACTTTTTGACTGCTGTTATTAGTCCCTAGATTTCAACAAGTGTATTCTATGAAAATTGGAAGGTTTTGGATAACCCCATAGTTTAAGTCCATAATATAGTCATCATCAAAGAAAACCAAAGTTTTTTTTCAAAAGAAAAATGTTTGATTCAAATCATAAAAAAATTGTTAAATTAAATTAACTGGCTACGCAAAAAGATATAATAAACTTTCAACCCCTTAAAAAAAATAGTTTTGAAAAATTTAAAATACTTTTATTTTTAATTTGTAAATAATACAGTTGAAAAATCTGTTTAAAAGTAGTATTGCGCACATAAAACATCAACAAAAATTATGGCCTTAAAAACATATTTTGGTATAATATTTCAGATTTTTTGTTAGCTTTTTATTTTAATTTTTTTCTATTTTCTATTTTTACCCCCTCAAAATGCCACCTCCTGGCATGTGTCCCCCCACCCCCCTTGTTACACCACTGGAAAACAATCAAAGGGATATTTACGTACGTTATCACAGTTAATAGACACAATTACTCTCAGACGACTTGGAAAGTCTTTTTGTATTTAAAACATAAATGAAAAAAACGAAGTAAGAAAAGCAAAAATGAAATTAAAATAATTGAAGAATTTCAAAAAATTACGTCTCCAAAGAAAAAAAAAGTTTAATATGACAACTAATAACGCGTTTCAAATACTTAGTGTTCTTCTTCAGGTTTATTCCTTGATATTATATTCTTCAATATGAGTAATTACGATACTATAACAGACAGCAGAAGTAATAAATGAAATTAAAATCCTTCAACCATAAACGCTTTAGATTTAGACACTTGTTGAATGAATCATGACAAACAAAAATGTGGTTTGGTTTAGGTGTATACTAGAAAATTAAGAGGCAAAGAAGAGTATGTTTTCTAACGCCTGCACTTTATAAATCTTTCACACCTTTTAGGAGCTGTTTTAAGGGAAGGAAATTGTGGCTCATTTATTATTTGGAACCCACTTTAGTAATGGTTGAGCAACAGTGCCTGTTATTTCTACATTGGGAGTCCTAAATTTTGCTTAACTCAAGTATATTTAGAATAGTAATTTTTATTAAGAATCTGACATCGTACAGGCTTGAGGCAGGTGTCTTAAAATTTTCAAATTTATTCATCCCTCTCGTGAATAAATCGAGGACGAGAGTGGGTATTGAACCCCTAACCTATCAGCCCAGAAGCACTTTACTTCTGGGCTCCGTTATGTTTTTTTTTTACTGTTTAAACCAATCCCCTAGCGGGTGATAACGTCAGCCATTTACCGGCTTTTTGTTTGATCGGTGATTCTACAGATTCCACATTAAGAGTCCTAAATTTTGCCTAACTCAAGTGCATTTTGAGTAGGGATCGTTAACGAGTACCTGATATATTGCAGGCTCGGGACCGACGGCTTTAGGTCCTAGGAACGACGTAGTCAGATTTATTCACCTCCGGCGTGAATAAATCGAGGGCCAGGTGGGGATTGAACCCCGGACTACCAGCTCATAGGCGAGCACGTTAACCACTGAGCTACCCTGGCCCCCAAAATGCCAATAATTACTTATTGATCGAGATATACTTGCTGTTGAGATTCAACTTGATGAATATAGTATATATAAATCGTTTGCTCATTAGTGGTAGTGGCAACACTGTTTAGGCAGCAAGGCTGGGGATGTTTATTGAAATACACTTGATCTATTACCACCCATCTCGTGGCAAAACAGAAATGCTTAATTTATCAAATATATTTTCATTCCGCCTTATTTTATTATTAATGATAAACGCTTGGAGGCTTTTAGGAAACATAATGAACAGGCATGGCTCTGAAAGGTAACTTAATGCTTAGTCATGGCACTGATTAATCATTGCATCATTGCAATCAATAGACTGTTTTTATTTTTTTTTTTTTTTTAAAATAATAACTTGTTTCTTTTCATCAACAGCTGTTCAAAAGACCTACTCAAACTTTACGTCTTTCTTCTTGCGCCTTTCCTCATCTGTAGACTTCATAATTGATTATGAAACCCAACTTGGAATATTCCAGGCCAGATTCAATTGCACTAGTATTCATTATAAATCAATAAATACGTTAATTTTAATCATTAAATGCTTGCCTTTGGACTGATAGGTCCGGGGTTCAATACCCATTTCTGGCATTCGATTTATTCACACGGGAAGTGAGTTAATCTGAGCACTACAATCCCTTAGCCTGCACGATGTCAGGTACTCGTTAACGATCGCTACTCAAAATGCACTTGAGTTTGGCAAAATTTAGGACTCTCAATGTAGAATCTGTAGAATCACCGATTCTACAGAATGTACAGAAAAAACCCGTAAACGGCTGACGTTATCACCCGCTAGGGCAAGGGGTTTCAAACTCATTTTGGTCTTGAGGGCCGAATACAGCTTAGTTTGATCTCAAGCGGGCCGTGCCAACAAGCTAATTGAAAAATTACATTGAACTAATAATAAGTCTGACCTTTTACTTTGTTAGAGTCAGTAATAATAATAACAATTAGTGCAAAAAAATAAGTCAATTATAAAAATCTTTATTAAAATCCGACACTCTGTATCCACTATTATCCATTTTGACACAGATATTTCGCTGGTCACAGTGCGAGGACAAAGGAAAAGTGGATAATACAGCGCGTACTAAAAGCACTGGTGGATAATATAAGAACTGTAGGTTTTTGAGGAAATTAGAGTAAACTGATTTTTTTTTATAATAATGCAGATTTATCCCGCGGGCCGGATCAAATCTCCAGGTAGGCCGGATCCGGGTCGCGGGCCGTATGTTTGACACCTGTGCGCTAGGGGATCGGTTTAAATATATATAAAAAAAAAGAATAAAAAAGCAAAATTTAGGTCTCTTAATGTGGAATCAATCTTCATTGTGTGGTATCACAAAGGACCAATATTCGGGCTATGAATGTTATCTTGTGGGGCTGCCACTACAACCTAACCTAGGGTCGCATGACAAACATTATCTAGTCAACAACCATATGACCGTTTCATTAAATCTTTTTGACATCATCAGAACTTAACAAGTCATATTAGTGTATGTGTTTATTATCAAAAAAGTTATATAAAATCCAGGCCTCTGTTTCATCATCAGAACATTTGACATCATCAGAACTTAATATCTAATATTAGTTTATGCGATAATTATCAAAAAACTGATTAAAACAGGCATGCCAACGTTTCATCAAATCGATTTGAAATCATCAGAACTTATCAAGTAGTATGAATTGCTGATATATTGTATAATAATTAATGTTGTTATATCAATTATTATTTATAATTTTTATTCATATTAATTATACTTTTTATATTAGTTAATACTATAAAAGTACCAAAAAAAATATAGAATCCTTATAAAAGTGGAAATATGTATGAAATAACACCGCCATGTGTGTGGTGAAAAATAATCGTTTCTAGTCCTGAATCACTGTTAATTTGTTTTATTCTTAATCTTATATCACAAATAAACAAACTTTTTTTTCCAATTTACAGAAAACATGTTTTGTAATTGATATTAACCAATTGGTTTTATAAGAACTTAATTTCTGAAGCCAAGAAATGCAATCAACAACATTTTTGGAACTAGAGTACTAAGTTCAAGCAAACATTGAAAGTTCAAGACCACTCATTGAAAGATATAAATTAAATCAAAACAAAAGAAAATCACTTTATTTTACAAAATAATATTCATAGGAGTCAAAATAGGTTTAGTTGAGGATTAAGTCCAAAGATTGACTACTCCTGATTATAAGACGACGTTTCGCCAAAGACTGTTCGGCATTCTCAAAACTTTTTTTTATGGAAAAACTATTTAATAACTAAATTTAAAAAAAAACTATTAAATAGTTTATCCTTCAAAAAAATCTTAACAATGCCGAGCAATGACTGCGAAACGTCGGCTTATAATCAGGAGTAATTAATCTATGGACTTAATCCCTCAAAATCTATTTTGAATTTTAACTATCAGTCGAGAAGCTATATCGATAATACTAGCATCTATAAACAGCAGAATATTATTTTTTCTTATATTATTTATATTTATATTTATTTATTTATATTTATATTACACAAAACACGACACAGAAAAAAGTTTAAATGCACACTTACTAAAATCAATATTTCGAACTGTTGTTCGTTCTCTCCTGATTCTAGTCTTCTCCTGATGACGAACAACAGTTCAGAAATATTGAATTTAGTAAGTGTGCATTTTATCTTTTTTCTGGGTCCGTGTTTTGTGTAATTTAAAGGTTTATAGTCAGTGTGGATCGATTTTGATTTAGTATTTTTATTTGCAATTATATTATATTTTTATAATATATATCCTTATATTTATTTATTTGTATTTTTCTATTTAGTTTTTTAAAGCCTTCTCTTCACAGATAAGTTCATTTGTTAAACAAGGGGCTACTCATAAACCGATGACTACCTTATTAAACACAAATTAACGTAAATATTATGAATAGAAAGGAAGCGTTTGTATAGAATGACATCATATATTGCACAAAACATTTGATCTTTTAAAAATTAAAAACAGTTTTTTACTTTACCCGTATTTTTGTATACAAAGTATATAAATTATTTGTATAACAAAAAGAAACAGATATTCGACCTGTTATAATGATGGCGTTAAAACATAATAAGAAGTTATTCGACAGCCATTGCATTTAAATAACAAGACAAGATTATAATAAGCAACGTATCATGACTATGCAATAACAACAGGGCATGACTCAGGCAAAACACATCACCCAACTTGTTTACCATTTCTGAATGCCTATCCCAATGACATTAATAAAACCCCTCAAGGGCTGTGTAAAGACAATCACGGCATAAAACATCTTTCCTTTTTGGCATGATCGTAAACATTTCAAACTGCTTTGTCATTATGCAGGCTGTTTTATTTATTACCTGCGCTAATTACTAACAACACCTGTCACTCGGATGAGGCAACGCCAGCCACATATATGCCAAGTTTTAATACCAACTAGGAGTTGGAATCAATCACCAACACTGTTTAGTATTTCGTTACGTCCAATAATTCAATATATATATATATATATATATATGATCAAACCACAATATGAAATGCACAATTTAATCATGGATTGTTATTTCACGTGTTTATGTGAAATCTTTTTATATATACATATATAAAAGTAATTAAATGAAACGGCTCAACGGAATATAAATAAAAAACAATTAAAAAGATGGTAGCACATAGATAGACAAAGGAATAACTCACTTCTATATTTTAAACAACTACACCTCCTGATGACGACAATAGTCGAAATATACAAGTGAGTTATTCCTTTGTCTATCTGTGTGCTACCTATTTCTAATCTGATTTATATATATACATATATAAATATACACTTTAATTTTCGTTGGAAAACGACTCCAAAACGGACAAATATAGTTCAATATAAACAAAAAACATAGAGAAATCAGAGAACACACTTACAGTCTCTAATTTTCGTTTGAACCGTCTTCAGGAAGATAAGAGGGAACCAAGCCACTGGATCAGAGACGGTGAGACCGTCTCAACGTCTCTGATCCAGTGCGCTTGGTTTCCACTCTCTATCTCTCCTGAATGACGGTTCGATAAGTCGAAAATTAAGACTGTAAGTGTGTTCTTCTGATTTCTCTATGTGTTACTTTGTTTATATTGAACTATATATATATATATATATATATATATATATATATATATATATATATATATATATATATATCAATGATCAAACCACAATAAGAAAGTGGAAAACAAGACTAAGATATTTCAACCGTAACAAGCGGTCTTCGTCAGAGTCAAAAACCCGATGTGTTATTTCACGTGTTTATGTGAAAGCTTTTTATATATATATATTTATTGGTGTATTTAACGAAGCAGTCCTTCATTTATGCAAGTTCGATTAAATATTACGCCACTAATCGTAAATATGGCGTGATATTTAATCGAACCTGCGTACATACACACATACACACACACACACACACACACACACACACACACACACACACACACACAACACACACATAATATATATATACAAACGTTCTGCAGTAAACTATAGATACAAAGTAAAGGGACGAACACACTTACAATCTCTAATTTTCGGTTGAACCGTCATCGGGAGAGAGGAGATAGGGACACCAAGCAGACTTGCGAAGCGACGGTTGGAAATGGTCTCGAGTCTGTACGATGTGAGATAGTCATTAAAGATCCCTTCTCAAAATGCACTTGAGTTAGGCAAAATTTAGAACTCCCTAAAGTAGAATTTCTAGAATCACTGATAAAACAAAAAAGCCGATCAACGGCTGACGTTTTCACAACTAGGGCATTGGTTTAAACAATAAAAAGAAAAAAATAAGAATAACTGTAAAGTAATATATTCAAAATCATCCATCTTCTGCTGAGAGGGTTAACCAACTGTAATCTTCAAACAAAGCTCTGAGAATTAAACAGAGAGTGAAACTTCAAAAAAAAAACATCTAATTTAGAAGAGATCAAGAAATATTAAATGTTTACGTTGGCATGATGGTAGATGAAACGATAATTTTGTCAACGCACATAATAAAAGGAATACTGGGTCAATGTCAAGTAACAATTTTAAAACGCAACCTTAATGTCGACTAGCAATTCATTATTATTGATATAACTACAAACCCAGAGCTACAATATGATGTGTAGCTTAAATCATTTCAAATAGTAACTGAAGAGTACTGATGCTTTTATAGTCAGACTAAACAAGGCTGGAAATAGTAGTTGATTGAGTCAAAACAGAAATATCAGCTGAATATATATAACTGTTACATGTAGGTCAAGGGAGAAAGCCTCGAGTCCAAATGCCTCCGCCCACAGGCACAGTGCACGGGCTTTCATGACCATATATCACATCTTTAACTTTCTGTATTTATAAATCTGGATATGCTTAAAGGAGTCGCTTAGTGTATCACTACACAAATAGTAATGAATCCACCCACCTGCACTGTGCACGTGCTATCTCACCCTTAGATTACTTCTCCAGCTTTCTGTGTTTATAAATCCGGATATACTCAAGGATGTATCGCTTAGTATACCACTACACCAACAGAAATGCCTCCATCCATCCATGTGACTGTTCACGTGCTTTCTCACCCAAATATCACCAGTTTTTGGTGTCACTTAGACGTCGCTTCTGTGTTTATAAATCTGGATATACTCAAACCATCTATCGCTTAGTATACCACTACACAACAATCAATGACTCCATCCATCCACCTGACTGTTCACGTGCTTTCTCACCCAAATATCATTAGTTTTGGTGTATACTTAGGCGTCGTTTCTGTGCTTAAAATTTGGATATATTTAAAGTGTATATCGCTTAGTGTACCACTACACAACAGTAATACCTCCATGCATCCAAGTGAGTGTACACGCGCTTTCTCATCCATACATAAATTCTCCAGCTTTACGTGTTTCTAAAACAGGATATTTTCAAAGGAGGTGTTTAGTATAACTGTACACAAACAGTAATGCCTCAAGATCTATTTTTTTCACGATAACTATAATTTACTTATGATTATCTGTTAACTTAAAATAGATAATCATGTATTTCTGTTATTATACTACTAAAAAAGGCTTTTTAAACCTTTTTTTTTAAAGCTCTTCTTTTTAAAGATCATTAAGAGTTATTGATCACGGGGCTTGATTAAGTCATTTAGATAAGCCAAAGGTCTGCTTAGAAATAGTTTATAACAATTCAAGAGAAAGTTAGCAGCCAAGCAAATCTTAAGAACTTTGCTGTAGGATTTTCTGAACAAATACAATGATAGGCGACGGGTTTTATACATTTGTTTTGAAACTGCGACTAAAAATAAATAAAAAAAACTTTAAAATAATATGAATAATCATCAAAAGCTCAGAGTTTAGTATTGTTTTAGAGTGATTGCTTTTAAGAGAGGCTTAGTGATTGAATCTGGGAATATGACGGATTTTTAACGAGTACCAGACATCGTATAGGTAGGCTAAGGGATAGAGGTGCCCAGATTTACTCACCTCCCGAGACTTCCAGAAATGGGTATTGAACCCCGGACCTATTAGTCCAAAGGCAAACACTTCATGATTAAAATTAACGACTTTATTGATTTGTAATGAATACTAGTGGAATTTAATTTGGCTGAATTATTCCCAAGCAGGGTTCCATGATCAATAATGAACTCTACATGTGTGAAGGCTGAACGAATACAGACGTAAAGTCTAAGTAGGTCTTTTAAACAGCTGTTTTTAACCCTTTCGCTGCGAAAAACGCAAATTTGCGACTCCTCGTTCAATAAGTAATCAATAAGAATTTCTGATCGTTTAATAAGTGATTCAATAAAAATTTCTGAACTTTTTGTTATTCAATATGTTTTTTCCTTTCGAAGATTTTTAGATTTATTTTTACTACCCTTATAAGATCATTGAATTTCACAATTGTCACTATTTTGTACATAAAAATAAAACAGTCAACGAATCTATCCAAAATTTTTGTAGTTCTAATAGCTCATATTTGAAATAATTGAATATATTTTGATTATTTGGTAATTTTTTTGAGTAATATTTCTTTGAACATAAGATAGTTACCCCTGAAATTGTATTTACAGTAAAAGTTTATATTATATTGGCAAGAAATTTCATAGAATACAATGTTTTTCTGTATATTAGAGAATTTGGGTTGAATATAATTTTTTATTTTTATTTTAGTTACCCCTAAAAAAGAGAGAAATTTTATAGTTGCATGATTTACAATATTTTTTCGGTAAGCTTAGTTGATTTTGAGTCAAAAAGAAATTTTAAATATAATTTTTCTCGATTTTCGTTTTTTTGGTCCCTTTTGTGCATTTTCACAAACAAGAATGAATTAGACTAGCGCAGCGAAAAGGTTGATTATAAAAAGAAAAGTTATTATTTTTGCAAAAAAAAAAAAAGACAAAGACAGTCCATTGATTGCAATAATGCAATTAATCAGTGCCATGACTAAGCATTAAGTTACCTTTCAGAGCCAAGCCTGTTCATTATGTTTCCTAAAAACCTCCAAGCGTTTACATTATTCATTTATATTAAAAAAATATCTTTGTTAGCTCTGAAGATGTTGGACCATGCTTTAATAACATCAGCAAACACATAAAATGATTACTCAGTAGATTCCAACAAAACCGAAAATTCTTTAAAAGAAATTTGCAAAATTATACGTGAATAGAAGTAAAATACTGGATATTTTTTTATTTATTGCTATTAAAAATCTTAAAAATGGCTGAATGTAGCATTAATAATTCAAATACTATAGTAATATTAATCCAAAATATCAATTCTTTATGGCAGAGTTAACGAAATTAAAGAAAAGATATCTTCAGTGGATTACACTCAACTTTGCTAGAAAGTAAACATTTCAAGTCCAAATGACTTTAGTCATCCCTTTAATAAGCATAATCTATTAAACTTGAGAATGTAATGCGAAGTAGGACTATTGTGCCTCTGAAGCCAGTAATACTGAGGACTATAGTTAGGCAGGAATCCCTCGGGGAATCACAACTTGCAGCAATATTCCCCTTTCTATTAGCCTAATAAAAGAGAATCATCCCAATGTTTCATTAACACAAAATTATAATTTTCATATTTGTAATAATAATTAAAACATAGTGACCTTTCACGACCGAATCTTAAAAAAAAACATTAAGGTCATTTTAAAAAGGATGAAATTTGAAAAAAATGACCTGTCATTGACCTAAATAGAATCTACGAACGGTTAAAAACTTTTTTTACTAGGTTACAAAAGTTGAGCAACATTGAGCGTGATTAGCACTTGGATAGGTGACACGATGGGCACTTGGGATAATGTATGGTAATATGGCTCAAGCATGGTTAAGGGAAGACGAATCGTAAATGAGTCAAACGTGAGCCTTTTAAAAAGCCCAAAAGCATTAAGCTTATAAGTGTGGTCTTTAGTTAACAGTTATAAACTTTATATAATCATATAAATAGTATAATTATCAATATAGTATTTCATTTTCAAAGATAAATTAAAATAGTTTTCTAAAAATAACCGTAACTAAACTAAAATAGTTTTAAAAAACCAGGGTGCTAAATATACAGTTAAATAGGGCTCTAAAGACTATTGTACCTGGCTGAAGCCAGTAATACTGAGGTGTTAGGCAGGAATCTCAGGGAATCACAACTTGCAGCAATATTCCTTTCAAGTTACCTAAAAAAGAGAATCATCCCAAATGTTTCATAACACAAAATTATAATTTTCATATTTGTAATAAATTAAAACATAGTGACCTTCAAAACGACTGAATTCTTAAAAAAAACATTAAGGTCTTTTAAAAGGATGAAATTTGAAAAAATTGACCTGTCATTGACCTAAATAGAATTACGAACGGTTAAAAAACCATTTTTTACTAGGTTACAAAAGTTGAGCAACATTGAGCTGATTAGACTTGGATAGGTGACACGATGGCACTTGGGATAATGTAGGTAATATGGCTCAAGCATGGTTAAGGGAAGACGAATAGTAAATGAGGCTTTTAAAAGCCCAAAAGCATTAAGCTTATAAGTGTGGTCTTTAGTAAACATTTAAAAACAGGTTTAAATCAACTAAATAGCAGATTATCAATATAAATTTAAATTTTCAAAGATAAATTAAAATAGTTTTCTAAAAATAACCGTAACTAAACTAAAATAGTTTTAAAAAATCAGGGTGCTAAATATAAACTGAAATAGGGCTCTAAAACTAACCTTGGCTAAACTAAAGAGGTGTTAAAGAAAGAGGATTCCAAAACAGGGTTCAAAAAAGAAACTAAAAATGGGTTCAAAACTAAGCTTGATTAAACTAAACCAGGTTCTAAAAAATTGGGTTCTAAAACAAGACTTGACTAAACTAAAACAACATTTTAAAACAGGGTTCTATATACAAACCAAAAGAGGGGTTCTAGAATCTAATCTTTACTAAACTAAAACTACATTTATAAAACAGTGTTCTAAAACTAACACTGACTACATTTTAAGCTATAACCAAGTTTTAGTTAATAGTTTCCTACCTAAAAGCTAAAAGATACTTTACACTTTTCTATAAGTGGAAACATGAAAAGCGTTTAAGACAGGACAAGAGAGAGAGAAAGGAGAAGAGTGGACAAATAAGAGAGGTAAAGGTAAGTGATTTTGACTGTGGAGGTAAGAGAGACAAAGTGGAGCCGTTCAGAGCAAAAGAGAGAGAGAGAGAGACTTTCTCGCTTTACGTCAGACCCAGACGTGTTGGGCAAGAGAAACACTCCCCGCTCTGGCACCCCTGACCAGTCATATAACTACCAAACAGCATACAAAACAAAGTCTTTCAGGCAGCAAACAGAGTCGTTTACGAAACACCAGCTTTGAAATGGCTATTTCAGTGTTTTGACAGTCTTGCTGTTACAAACTGCACGGGATAAGTAAGTCATGTAACAATTCTGTGACAGACCCAAAAAAACATATCTAATCCATAAATAGATATATTCCAGCATGCTATAATCCATATTACTAATTATGCGTTAATAGATTACTTTAAATACATTACTAGTAATCAGTCTTAATGATGACTACATAAAATTTAAAGTCAGCACAATCAAAAACACGATATATTTATCATAGAATTGATCAAAAAATATATCCATCTATCCCAAATACCTTACATCAAAGAAGTAACCCGTTACTTGTTGGGTTACTTACCGTTGCATCTCTAACGTGCTTGGTCTCCCTTTCACTTTTCTCCTGAAGACGGATTACCCGAAAATTTGAGTCTGTAGTGTAAGAATGTAAGTAACTCGTATTGTGTCCAGTTTGAATCGTATTTCGGTTTATTAAGTGAAATATATATATAAACATCAATGATCAATACATAATATGAAACGGGGGGAAAAAAAACTAAGATCTTTCAACCACAACAAGCGGTCTTCATCAGAGTCAAAAACTTTTTTTTTGACTCTGACGAAGACCGCTTGTTGTGGTTGAAAGATCTTAGTTGTTTTTTTCACATTTCATATTCTGGTTTCATTATTGATTGTTATTTCACGTGTATATATGAAATATTGTTATATACAAACATTTATTTATATAGCTTCTGGACCACTGATTAATAAACTCCACAATCACGCGTTTATATATAAATATTGTTATATATAAACATTTATTGATATAGCTTCTGGACCACTGATTAATAAACTCCACAAATACGCTTTATATATAAATATTGTTATATATAAACATTTATTGATATAGCTTCTCGACCACTGATTAATAAACTCCACAATCACGCGTTTATATATAAATATTATTAAATATAGACATTTATTGATATTGCTTCTCGACTACTGATTAGTAAAATCTACAATCAGTTTCTAGAGCATTTGTTACAAAGAATTAACTAACTACTCCTGATTTTAAGCTGACGTTTCGTCGAAAAGTGTTCGTCATTTTCAAGGCCTTTTTTGTGTTTTTTTTTAAAAAAAACTATTTATTTTACATTCTGTTAGAGAAATTCATCTAACTGAAATAGTTTTTCTTCAAAAAAAAAACAACCTCAAAAATGAGAACAATTATCATCGAAACATTAGCTTATAATTAGAAGTAGTTAAGTCATTAAATTAACTCTTCAAGAAACCTATTGTGAATGTTATAAAACATGTGTAATATACATTGGAGCGTGTATCCCTCAGAGGAGGGATGCTTTTTTTATTTTTTTTTTTTTAGTAATGATTCAATGGAGGAGTAGCGTGTCGGTCGGAGATGTTCTAGCAGTGATTGGGCCTAACAAATCAGTGGTACGCAGACGCGTGCTGCCTGACGCGTGCTCCGATCAGGAGCCTCGATAGGGAGCCAGCCCTCTTCTCCCTTCACCAGGTGTGTGCCTTGTCATTCCTCCCTCCCCCTATTGTGTTTGCCCTCTGCCTCTCGGTAACGTTTAGCTTGTATATATCACTACCATCCTCTATTGTTGTGTTTTTGATCGTCTGATACAACACTACACTTACAACAATTACCAGATTGTTAGTTGACAGAAAAAAACGTTTCTGCAGATTCTCATAAAACTTCTTTTCAATTCGGCTGACTTGGGAACGTATTCAATACCACAGATTAGGTTAGCTTGCAATGGCAGTCCCATAATGGATACACACAGACCAAACATTGATCCCTTTGTGATACAAAAGAAATATATTTTTGTTTTATAACAGGGGCCAGGGTAACCCAGTGGCAACTTGCTCTGAACTGTGAGATCCAGGGTTCAATACCCACTCTGTTCCTACATTTATTTTACGCATAAAGTGAAAAAAATCTGTCAACGTTAAACCCTCAGATCCGAGAACACAGTGTCACGTGTTCATTCAAACTAGACAATTGTTCATTATGAGGTAAAATGGATAAACCAACAAAAGTCTCCACACAAATGAAGTTTTATTCAACGCGTTTCGAACACTTTGTGTTCATCATCAGGAAGACACTATAATAAAATTATATCTAATTAGTTAGAAAAATTAGCAGTGAAATGAAAAAATCAATTAAGAGAATTCAAGAGATACCCAAGGATTGAATACTACGGGTTGGTCACTTGAAAACGTTCGAAAATTTCGAAAACGTTGAATAAAACTTCATGTGTGAAGCCTTTTGTGGTTTATCCATTAGCACTACAGAATGAGTAAATATCACACAGTTACGGATTGCACAACTAATGATTAGACAATTGTTGTTGAAATCCACAGATTATTTTTCTTTGTAAAATAATTTCTAATGTAATACTTAGTTTTCTGTTACAAAATTTTATACTTCTGCCTATGAAAAAGGATTTAAATAAAAACTGAAACGTTGGATATGAGAGTCTAATTTGAACCCAAATAACTAACAGAGTCCTGATAAACTTTCACGTCAATTGTTTCAATAAATTATCACGGTCGATATTTATTGATAATATATATATATTAATATATTCATTATATACTAAATTAAATTGAAAAAACAGTTCACATGGACTTATAAAACTTTAAATTACACAAAACACTAGCTGGTAGTCCGGAGTTGGATCTCCACCTGGCCCTTCATTTATTCACGCGGGAGGTGAATAAATGTGAGTCAGAGAGGACGTTGAGCCGTCGGTCCCAAGCCTGTACGATGTCAGGTACTCGCTAAAGAACCTACTGAAAATTGACTTAATTAGGTAAAATTTAAGACTCCCAATGTGAATCTGTAGAATCACCGATCAAAGAAAAAGCCAGTAAACGGCTGAAGATATTTCCCGCTAGGGAATCGGTTTAAACCAGCTATTCTCAAAAGGGTCCATGTGGACCCCCTGGGGGTCTATGGGACTTCATGGGGGGTCTATGATCACCAAGAGGTCTATTGGGGGTCTATGGATGTCTCTTTAGTAAAAAATAAATTAATAAATAAAAAATAAAAAGTAAATGAAAATAAATAAATAAAATGAACATAATAATAAATAAAATAATATTTATAAATGAATATTAAAGTATTCATAATGTAATAAAAATAATAAGTAAATATAAACTAGAATTGAGGAGGAAGTGAGCATGAGTAATGAAAAAGTATGTTTTGACAACTTATAAAATATGTCCAATGTTTTGATATGAGAGTTTAATTCCGAAATTAAAACCCCCCACCATACCACCTACTAGAGTTGGGAATTATTCGATTGAAATTACGGTAATATAATTACCGTTATATAATTCTTCTTTGCAATTTCATCTCATTTTCTTATTACTATGTGTTTTAAAATGAGTCGTCTGTGGTAGCCATTCTACACACACACACAATTGGATGTGTATATTTATATATATTCCTTAGGTAGGGGGTCTATGAAAAAAATAAAATTCCTACAGGGGGTCTATGGAAGAAAAAGTTTGAGAACCCCTGGTTTAAACAATAGAAAAAAAAAGTGAATACAAAGATGTTAGTTGTAATAATGACGTACAGTTTCGGTTTATATTGAAGAGCGTAAATGTCTTATTATAACAAGGCATGGAGGATAAGCCAGCCAGTTCCATTGAGAAATGGATAAAGTTATCTTATCAGTTGAGGCACTCCTTTAAAAGTGGCAGGTGAATGATTCGAAACGCTTGAGTGCTCTCAACACATACACTGCTTCCCACAAACAATCCAGTCATTCAAACAAAACTTTCCTTTCATTCATCATATCACATGTAAAAAAGCTTCATGTTAATGTTACGCATTCATCACACATCATCTCTTCCTGATGATGCTTTCTCCATGCATCCTACACACGGTATCCTTCATCTCCATTTTTTTTCTTCTCCTGATGAAGGCTGAACCAAAAATGAGTCTCCGTAAGTCTGAATCATTCAATTGATAGGTTGTCTGCAATTTTTTGCTCTTTTTTTTCGTATTTTTATCAGTTCACTGCAAACATCAAGCTTTCTCAAACAACTCCTCTTTGATCAAAGGGCAATTGTCGTCCTCACAATTGTTTAATAGATAGATAATATTACAATATTATGAATATTCTACATATAGGGTTCCAGCATAGCACTGCGGCAACACGCTCGCCTCTGGACTGCTTGATCCGGGATTCTATACCCACTCTGGCTATCGATTAATTCACGTGGTAGATGAAAAAATTGAACACATCATCTCTTGGACAAGATGTTTACCCTAACAATTGTTCCATAGATGAAAAAATATTTCAATATTGTGAAAACTGATACTAATCTACTTTTATATATATATATATATATATATATATGTGTGTGTGTGTTGAATGCCAGATTAGATATTGTAAAAGACGAGCCAATCCCTGTTACGTATTACTTTGGGCACTTCTTATTGGTTGTGGGTGTTTATTCGTTGAACACGTTTCTCCTTAGCACACTCCGTCTGCTCGGCCGCCTCAGCCTTCACTCCGGGAGAGGGCTCGCAGTCCCTACTTAATTTTCCAATAGAGTTGGATGAAGGTCTTGGCGTCCTGGCTTGGAAGTGTACCTCGTCGACACGTTTCTCCTTAGCACACTCCGTCTGCTCGGCCGCCTCAGCCTTCACTCCGGGAGAGGGCTCGCAGTCCCTACTTAATTTTCCAATAGAGTTGGATGAAGGTCTTGGCGTCGACGAGGTACACTTCCAAGCCAGGACGCCAAGACCTTCATCCAACTCTATTGGAAAATTAAGTAGGGACTGCGAGCCCTCTCCCGGAGTGAAGGCTGAGGCGGCCGAGCAGACGGAGTGTGTTAAGGAGAAACGTGTTCAACGAATAAACACCACAACCAATAAGAAGTGCCCAAAGTAATACGTAACAGGGATTGGCTCGTCTTTTACAATATATATATATATATATATATATATATATATATATATATATATATATATATAATATATGATCAAACCCCAATATGAAAAGGGGGAAAAAAGACTGTGGTTTGATCATTGATTGTTATTTCACGTATTTATGTAAAATCTTGTTATATTATATATATATATAAAAATGATCAAACCACAATATGAAATGGGAAAACAAGACTAGGATCTTTCAACCGTAAAAAGAGGTCTTCGTCAGAGTCAAAAACCCAACTGATTGTTATTTCACGTGTTTATGTGAAATCTTATATATATATATACTGACTCACGCTCGGGTTCTTCCTTCCACGTGGGGAGACCTCTCTCACTTTGTTCGTTAATTAAATGAACAATTTAATTCAAACTCTAATAATATATTACATATAACGAAAACAACATAAATACAATATAAATATACAATATAAACAATATAAATTAAAACATAGATTATGGATTACGTGAAATAAAGATATGAAACTTATTATAATTTTGCACACATTTTTTTTCAAAATTAAAACGATGGTATAGAAAAGTAGATTACCATCAAAATCAAAAAATATTAACTTTCTAGTGGAAATTTAAATAAGTTTCATTTATAAAGTATCCTTTAACTTCATCCAGCAATGGAAAGAGAAACACTGAGTTTACAAGCATGTAAGCAAACATACAAATACACACAGGCACTGAATTATACATATATCAATAACAAGATTTCACAATAAACACATTAAATAACGTTTTTTTCACTTATCGTGGTTTGATCATTATTTTTTATATCAATAAATATATTTATATACTAATTCAATTTAAGTGTATGAATTTTTGAATAAATGAGGTGAACTCTACGATCGTTATAAACCCTATTTCACGTGATTCGAACTGTTTGGAGAGAATTGTACAAATATGAGCGATAGATTCCAAAAAAGAACCCTGATCAAAATCAAAATACCGTAGTTAGTTCCATCCGAAAAAATGTATATAAGATCGATATGTTTCTTGGCATAGATGTCTCCAGTTTTATTTCTGTAACGGACAGACAGACCGTATTTATTGTATTTTATATACACTGATAGTGTCTTAGGTTGTAACCTAACCTAATCATTATTCAGAGTTGTCTTGTAAGTTCTGCAGTGTTAACTTTTATGAGACTTACATCACGAGAAAACTTAATTGCCGTAAAATAAGTTAACTCTGTTTTCACTCAGAGAATGAATTAAGTTTCACTTTTTCACGCCTGTCACTCTCGATAAGTGAGTCAATGAGAATCAAGAGCCCTCTGCTGCTGTTTGTTGCATGTGGGAAAAAATGTAAATTAGCGAAGCGCCGATGACTGGGAGAGTGACGGAAGGAAGTGATCAACGCTGATTCCGGTTCTACGTCAGACAAGGCTGCCTGGAGTCAGGTCAGGCAAGGGGGGAAAACAATACCTGGACCTCCTGGTGCGCCGTCTATTTTCATTCTACCGACTACTATTTACATGACGCCCTCAACCCTTAACTTCCCTTATATACATATACTACTAGACTACCCGTGACCCGTAAGGTCATCCAACACCTTTCTATTTAATGCAATTATATTCACATAAATGCAGTTAAACTAAATTAATTCATTTCTAATGAAGACGATAATAAACATATTGTTAAGACTGTATTTTTATTTACATTTTTTGTACAATTAAAATTTTCCAAAAAGAACTTTTCTTCTTTTTGTTTGATCCTACTGAGAGCAACATGTAATTGCCCATGTGAAATGCTGTTTTACATAAATGAACTAAAACTTTCTGTTGAGTCTCTTATTCTCGTTGATTATTCATCAAATTTTCTCTTTCTAATTTTATTATAATTAAATCATTATAATTTAGGCCAAAAAACTTTTGTTTAATGCTTTGACGTGATTTATATCACTTATTTTACGAAAGTTCACCTGGTGTAGATGGTAAACGCTGTAACTCCAATGCCAAGAGCGAGTGTTCGATTCCCACAAAATTTCTATTATTTCATTCAGTTTACAGTGTGTGCCAACATTTTAACACGAACATGAGAGTTTTATAAGTATATAGAGTACCCTGAACCCCTAATGAGAAATATTATTAAATAATATTGTAGAATGTCGAGGAGAGTATGCAAACCACTGGGATACCCTGAATGGCTTCTTGCACTGTACTGTTTATCCAACACCGTGATAATTGCCACTTATTAAGTAAGCTGACTCAAATATAATATTGATAATTAGGCATGCTTAATTGCTGTAAGCATGCGTTATAATTGCTGCAATTAAATTACAACTAAACATCAAAGTCATCACAATTAGACATCATTATAATCTCTAATTAGCACTTAATAGAGCATAAGTTAAACAGACCATTTCATGTACATACTTTTACTTTTTATACCTAAAAATAGCACATCATATGAGGATGAGTCGGTAATATTTTTTGAAAATTACATTAACAAGAAGATGCGTTATAATGCATTTTTACGAATTCATAAAATATTTTTTTAACCATAAACCGGCTATTGTAGTACAATGAAATTTTGTCAAAAAATTAATCCTAAAGTTATAAATTTATAAAAAAAATTTTTGTAAAATGTTACTTAGGCATGTTTATACCTATAAAAAATTATTTTGTCTTGGAATACTGAATCACATACCCTAATGGTAAGATTTGTTCACATTTATTTAAATTTTTACATTTACTTGGAAATTTTTTATGTAAAATAAAATTGTTATTTAGAGGTTTTTGACAAAAAAAAAATTCAAATTTTCTAATAAGTTAATATTTGTTAGAAAAATAAAGTTGTTAACCCCAAATGAAACATACTTTTTGATGCATTCCATGGTGTGATGGATAGTTGAACATCCATCAACTTGTTTGACTAATCAAACAAAACAATAGTCGGTTGTTAACGAGTTTGATATTAGGTCAAACTGTACTTATAGTAAAGTTGAGTTTTGGCCATATCAGATTTTTCATCTTGGTATGTATTCCTGTTCGAATTGAATATTTATAGGTAAAGCAGCGTTTGTCTGCTTTAATTATTAATTATTAATTAATTATTAATAATTTTTATTAATAACTAAATATCAAATTAAGTTCAGTTCAAGTTCACACAATACGATAATCACACTTACGATAAAGTACAAAATTACTAATTTCAATATTTTGAACTGTTGTTCATCATCAGGAGAAGACTAGAAGAGAGGAAGAAGTAAGAAAGATCTCCCCACGTTGAAGGAAGGAACGAAAGGAATGCTATGACTCACTTCATCCTCTCTTCTAGTCTTCTCCTGATGACGAACAACAGTTCGAAATATTGGAATTTATTAAGTGTGTATTTTATCTTTTTTCTGCGTCATGTTTTGGGTAATTTGCAGTTTTATAGACCGTGTGGACCGTTTCTTCAATTTAATACGTATATATTAATACGCTAGTAATAACGCGTGTCAAGCCCGACTGTCACCGATGTTACCCGAGAAAGATACGAGAGTGGCCGAAGTTTCACCGAGTGGGGCCGAAGTATCAATTAACATCAATTAACAATAGTGAAAAAATATTGTTATTTAGAACTTTATAAACATATTTTAAATGTTCTAATAATTTGTATATGTAGAAGAATAAAATTGCTAAATCTAAAAATTGAACCCCAAAAATATATTTTCTGATGCATTCCATGGTGTGACGGATGGTTATGGAACAAAGTGTTTGACTAATGAAACAAAACATCAATTGATTATTAACAGTTTGATATTGTGTTGACTTATAATAAAGTTGAGTGTAGGCCACTCCAGATTTTTTATCTTGGTTTTTATTCCTGTTCGAATTGAATATATTTATAGGGAAGGCAGTACAGCGTCTGTCCGCATAGCTATTAAGTTAATAATTAAATACTAAATTAAGTTTAGCTAAAGTTAACACTGATTGTTATACGGTACGAAGTTTGCCGGGTTAGTTAGTAGCTATAAATAATGAATATTCTAGATATTTCAAATGAAATAAGTCAATCATTTCTGGGTTTTAGAAGGTTATAAAAAATTCTGGGAATGCAAAGAAAATATCCTATTGATTTAATCTCAAGAAAGACCCTCCCGCTATGGGAGCAGCCGTTATTAAATATGCAAATTATCGTCATTTTTTTCATATTTTTTTTGTTCATAGCAAAAAATAATTAAAATTATATATTCCCTCTAAATCAGTTATATTTTTCTGTATTTCTCTTTTCAGAATATTTGATTTCTGATATTTATACAAAATTAAAAAGATAAAAACTCAGCTCAAAACATTTTTTGTATGACTGTTTTATCTGTCTCACTCTCTCTCTCTCTCTCTCTCTCTCTCTCTCTCTCTCTTATTATATTATATATATATATATATATATATATATATATATATACCAATTAAATGAAACAATTCCACGAACTAAATAAACTATATTGACACAAGGAACACTCAGAAATGAAACAGAAACTCACTACTATATTTCGATGTCCTCGTCATCAGGAAGATAGAAACGAGTCGCTCCGCAAGCAGACAACAACAGTCGACCGCAGGAGTCGTCTGCCTGCAGAGCGACTCGTTTCTATCTTCCTGATGACGAGGACATCGAAATATAGTAGTGAGTTTCTGTTTCATTTCTGAGTGTTCCTTGTGTCAATATAGTTTATATATATATATATATATATCTGATTGGTTGATGCGGGACCAAATAAGGTTGACTCATTTTTTTCCAGTTGAAGGCTTCTAGCTCTCATCGAAGTCACGTACAGCGGTATATAAGGACCATCGTCTGGGCACCCAACTCAACCAATCAGATATCAGAACCAGACACCTCACGCAGATTTCAATATATATATATATATATATATAAAATAATCAACAATAACTCTTGATATAATATATAAATTAAACACCACAATAAACAAATATATATTATTTACAATGCTCTAAGGCCTTTCGTTACAACATCATCAGAGAGCTAAATGATCTAGACGTCGACATCCGTAGTAATCAGGAAGAAGTACCAAGTACTGGTGTTGAGAAGCCATATATACATATATGATCAAACTATAATATTAAATGGGAAAACAAGACTAACATCTTTCAACCGTAACAAGCGATCTTCGTCAGTGTCAAAAACCCAACTGGGTTTTTGGGTTCCAGTTGGGTTTTTGACTCTGACAAAGACTGCTTGTTATGGTACGTTGAAAGATCTTAGTCTTGTTTTCCCATTTCATATTGTTGTTTGATCATTGATTGTTATTTCACGCGTTTATGTGAAATCTTTATATATATATAAGATTTCACGTAAACACGTGAAACAGCAATCAATGATCAAACCACAATATGTAAAAAGACGAACATCGGTTAGGTTTTTGACTCTAATGAAGACCGCTTGTTACGGTTGAAATATCTTAGTCTTTTTTTCTCATTTCATATTGTGATTTGATCATTGATTGTTATTTGATGTGTTTATGTGAAATCTTTTATATATATATATATATAATATATATATATATAGATAAAAGGGATATATAGGAATACAACGGTCATGTAAGGTTTTTTACATAATTTAATTTTTTTGACATATTTGTTATGGAAACTTTTTAAATAACTCAAATTAATAATTATATATTTGTTGTATGAAATGCTTATGCTGTAGTTTACTGCTTAAAGAAAGAAGCGTGAAAGGCGATATGGGGTCGTCTGGATGATTGTAGTTAATGAGGCGGTGACTAGCGATATCTGTTAATGGTGATTGAATTGCGCAGTCATTAGCGCCAAATCTAAAGAGAGCTCAAGCTTTGCAAGGCGTTATTGCCAAGCCATGCAAACAGTCGAGATAATCCATAGCGGCAAGAGATTTTTGACTAGTGCCATGACGCAATGGCGCCGTCCCTGACTTGGCCTCTCATGCCATCATCTCACATCTACCCGTCACCCATGCGAGACTAACTGATCGTCTAAATTGTTCTCGACTCTATTCCACCAAGGACAACAGTTAAAATACAACAACCGACGGCAAAATTACTTCAAATCACCTAACAAGAATGATTAGCATGGAACTCTGTCTACTGTTCTCATTATCGAGTTGAACCGCACAACCAATGGAATCGAATTCCAAATAAAGCTTCCTAACACCTCAATACAACCAATAAACATACCGTCTTTTTCCAAAAATAAGACCCTGTCTTACTTTATTTTTAGTTCAAAATCCCTGCTAGGGCTTATTCTCAAAGGAGAGCTTCAAGTACATTTACATTTTTTTGTTTAATATTTATTTTTATATAGAAATTTAAATTTCTTACAGTAATGTCATCTTCTGGAACATCCGTTCTGATTTTCCTCCAAATCTATTTCCTGTAGAATCATTGGTCTGAATCTCTCATGTCTTGCAATGTAGCTGTGGTTAAATTAATGTTTCTTGTCTAAATAGCCTCCTTGAAACGAAATTTAAAGATAAGCAAGGAATTTCTTGGAATATTTTTTTCCAAAGAATTCTCTGAAATATGACGACAGCTAGAGATACCTACTATATTCAACAGCAATTTTTTAACAAATTATATTTTTCACATTATCTTAACTAGGGCCTATTTTCAGGAAAGGGTTTATAGTCCAAAACGTCCTGAAAATCACGCTAGGACTTATTTTCGGAGGATGTCTTATTTTTGTAAAAAGACGGTACGAAATACTGAACCTATTTTAACTTTATTAAATATTTTTCACTTCAAACAGAAATTAACAATCTTTGATTGAGTTTTCCTTCATTAGTACACAAGCGATAGTCCAGCCCATGATACGATTTCTTATTACCTAAGGCTGCATTTTTTTTAAGCTATAATAAACACAACTGCATTAGTTGACCTTATGTATGTACATAAATTATAATTGACTATAAAATGGGAAAAACGATCCAAACTGGACACAACACGAGTTCAAAATTGAAGAAGAGACACGCAGAGTAAAGAAAGACACTTACAAACTCAAATTTTCGGGATAAAAAAGAGAGCGAAACCAAGCACGCTGTAGACGCAACGGTAAAAGTAATACTTACTTGGGTTACTTCCCATTGCATCTTCAGCGTGCTTGGTCTCATTTTCTCTTTTCTTCTGAAAACGATTTGCCCGAAAATTTGAGTTCATAAGTGCGTTTCTTTACTATGTGTGTTACTCTTCTCCGATTTTGAACTCGTATATAAATTATAAGTAACACAAATAATGAAACTGGTATAAATCACTTCTATATTTTGACAATCATCGTCATCAAGACGTCAATTATCTCAAAGAGAAGAAGAGAGGTGACGTAAGTCCAACAGCAGCAGCACGACAGTTACACAAACAGTGGTACCAGTACGACCACCAAGAGAAGAGGGAGGGAGGGAGAAATCATAGTTAATCATAGTTAGAAATGATTAACTAATGAAAAAATAATATGAATGAAAAATATAGAAAATATAAATAATTTTTTGATAATAACTGATCAAAGGCTATAACATATCATCATGTTAAAAATCTCATATTTATTAATATATCTATCAATCTATTATTATTATTATTTATCACTATAATATTATCTATCTAATTTCTATCTAATATAACTATTATTATCTAATAATTATTATCTATCTAATCTATTTGATTAATGATAATATTATTATCGCAAAATTCGGTGATCGGTTTTTGGTTTTAGTGACAAAAGTAGAAACCCTCGTGGCACAGTATATGCTAGGGTATCGGTTTATGTGCATACGCGTTTCGGTAAGTAGACTAGATATATGGCACAGTACTGTGGCACCTTATCGGCTACCGGCACACTCACTAAACCTAGTCCTACATTACACGTTTCGAAGCATTCAAAGTGATCTGATAGAATAAAACAAATGTAATTATTAAGCAAATTATTTTAAAAAAGGACAAACAACCTTCTGGCATGTTTAAATCGGACCACACACACTATCCTACTAAATATTACAAACAGTCTACACAAAGCTGACAAACTTGCCCTAGGTGGTGACCCTTTGCACTAATATGTTTGGAAGCTTTGCAATTATTCATGTAAAGGGTTGAAAGTGAGCTGCGCACGCTTCACAGTGATCACATGAATAATTCATTTATCTTCATGCGGGATGTTTGTGATGAAACTTTCTCTTCCGTTCTACCAGTATATTCAGAACCATCTACATTCTGCCAACTTTAGCATTTCCTTTAGTCAAAACAAACAAGAAATCAGTTGTCTAATAACAACAATAACATTAAAGAAGAACTGATTTCATCAAAATTTGCCTTATTAATGCAATAAATCAATATCATCTCTCATATATATATATATATATATATATATATATATATATATATATATATAAAGATTTCACATAAACACGTGAAACAACAATCAATGATTAAACCACAATAAGAATGGGAAAACTAAGATATATGAAAATGGGAAAGCAAGACTAAGATCTTTCAACCGTAACAAGCGGTCTTCGTCAGAGTCAAAAACCCAACAGATCTTAGTCTTGTTTTCCCATTCTTATTGTGGTTTAATCACTGATATATATATATATATATATATAAAGATTTCACATAAACACGTGAAACAACAATCGATGATCAAACCACAATAAGAAAATGGGAAAGATCTTAGTCTTGCTTTCCCATTTTCATATATATAAATATATATATATATCATCATATACCTTCATATAAATGTTTCTAAATGAAGAAACCAGACGTTTTTTAAAGGAAAGGACTTATCAGCACAGTTATTCTATAAGAAAAAAGAAAATTAATGCCACTGCATTAGTGCACACAGTATTAATGAAGCCCATAATTTTGATTTTGATGAAATAAAAATAATAGCCAAAGAAATGGATGAAGAGAGAAGGAAAACTCTGGAAATGTTATATATTAGAAAGGACCAGTCATCCATTAATTATAAAAGTGACATTTCAAATTTAAATAGTATTTATTCGGGTGTGTTAAGTTAAACATTGTTGATAGATGAAAAATTGTGTTAGTGTCTTTTTGGTTGTCTGGTGAAATTTGGTTACCCTGCTTGCTTATTTCAGTTCAGTGTCACGTGTTCATTCAAATTACAGTTGTTGTAAAATCCACATAATATTTTTCTTTATAAAGTAATTTGTAATGTAATACTTAGTTTTTCTTTTTCAAAATTTCTACTTCTGTAAGTTTTCTCACTAACCTATAGTCAAAATTTCCATTGTAATTTCTTAATTGTAACTAATTGCACTTTTATGTATGTTTGATTTTTGAATGATTGTATTTTTTTTTATATTTCCTCTGGATTTGTAGGCTTATGAAAAAGGTTTTAAATAAAAACTGAAACGTTGGCAATGAGAGTTTAATTTGAACCTGAAGAACTGACCGAGTCCCGATAAACTTTAGTTTTATTTCTATTCCACGGTCGATACTTTTATCAATATTTATATATATATATATATTATATAATAAATAACAAGATTTTACAATAAACGGGTGAAATAACAATCAATGTTCAAACTACAATAATAAATGGGATATAAATATATATATATATATATATATATATATATATATATATATATATGTGTGTGTGTGTGTGTGTGTGTTTGTGTGTTTAAATATATGTATATATATATAAAGATTTCACATAAACACGGGAAATAACAATTAGAGTCAAAAACCCAACTGATCTTAGTCTTGTTTTCTCATTTCTTATTGTGGTTTGATCATATATATATAACAAAATTAACGTTTATCAGGACTCGGTCACTTCTTTGTCATTGAACTCCGGATCTACCGATCCAAGAACGAGCACGTTGCCACTGAGCTACCTTAGCCCCTGGAGGGAGTTAAAGACCTGAATGAAAAGTGACAAATATTTCCTAGATGAAATATTAAACAGGCCTTTATAAGCTACGAGTATATCCTCAGGTTGGTCAAACAAGTAAAGCCTGCTTTACAGTATCTCTGAGATGTATCAAACAGCTGCTGAAGTGCCAACAATAATTATATGAAAAAAAAACAACTTAGTTGACTAGTAATAAGCAAAGCTATGGCTGACTTTCAAGATACAGTTCCAAGAAAGTTGCAAGAGCACTGGTTGAAAACGCTGATTCGCTTTATACTTTAGACTGATGATAACGTGCTCAGCACAACGTCAGCATTCAAGCCATGAACACGTTCTACTGCCCCTAACAGGTCACAACCAGTTTTTCTATCTCTTTAAACGGCTTCTTAAAGACTTTAGTGTTGCAAAAATTCAATACAAGTTTTTTATTTTGTTCATTCGGTTATTAATATAAACTCGTGTTTCTTATGCTAACATCAACAAAAAGCACTTAACCTCATTGATCTCTAGTTTACTTATGGAGTCAACATTAAAAAACTGACGTCAAGCAACAGACCTTAATCAACTTACGATGACACTATAAATACTTACGATACTTTTAAAATGTAATTTAATTTATTTAATAAATAAATATATTTATAATTTATAAATATATAATTTATATTTATTATAAATTTAAAATTTAATAAATAAATTAATTAATTTAAAAAATTAATAATTAATACGTTATTTAAATAACAATCAAACTTTTCAGTCTGCTTGGATGAACTATTTTGCTGTGTGAATATGTGTTGTTGCGATCGCCCTGTCGTCCTCGTGTCTGACTGTTATCATTGTGTTGTTGTTGTTATATTCTTCGGTATTGTTGCTTTATATTATTGTTATTGAATTGTTGCTGTTTTAAGCCTACTATCGTCATGAGTTAATAATGAGTATTCTAAAACATGTGATGCTTTCTGCCAAACCAAAAACAGTGTAACAGTTTTAAAGTAGAGGTTTCCGTTATGTAGATTTTTTTTTCACTCTCATTGAACACTGCGCGTCTTAAACAGGTGTCCCCATTCAGGGTTTGATTCGTAACAGCCACTCCCTGTAAGACATTGTGCCATTCATAACTGTAACCGCATTAGTATACGCTCTATAAGTGCTTACATCAAGACTGTCAAGTGATCAGGTTCACAGCAAACAACTCCAGTGATCTAGAACCCCATTACTATGCGATCTGTAAGTGCTTACATCAAGAATGTTAAGTGATCAGGTTCACAGTATAAGAACTCCAGTGATCTAGAACCCCATTACTATACACTCTATAAGTGTTTATATCAAGACTGTCAAGTGATCAGGTTCACAGTATAAGAACTCCAGTGATCTAGAACCCCATTACTATACGCTCTATAAGTGTTTACATCAAGATTGTCAAGTGATCAGGTTCACAGTATAACAACTCCAGTGATCTAGAACCCCATTACTATACACTCTATAAGTGTTTATATCAAGACTGTCAAGTAAACAGTTTCACAGTATAACAACTCCAGTGATCTAGAACCCCATTACTATACACTCTATAAGTGCTTACATCAAGAATGTCAAGTAAACAGTTTAACAGTATAACAACTCCAGTGATCTAGAACCCCATTACTATACACTCTATAAGTGCTTACATCAAGAATGTCAAGTGATCAGGTTCACAGTATAACAACTCCAGTGATCTAGAACCCCATTCCTATACGCTCTATAACTGCTTACATCAAGAATGTCAAGTAAATAGTTTCACAGTATAACAACTCCAGTGATCTAGAACCCCATACTATACGCTCTATAAGTGTTTATATCAAGACTGTCAACTGATCAGGTTCACAGTATAATAACTCCAGTGATCTAGAACCCAATTACTATACGCTCTATAAGTGCTTACATCTAGAATATCAAGTAAACGGTTTCACAGTATAGGAAGTCCAGTAATCTAGAACCCAATTATTATAAGATTCGATTTACTCTCTATAGACAATCAAAAGAAATAAGAGTACTGCATTCAATAAACATTAAAAGTATTGTGTTAGTGTTTGTTACGTGTGAGTGTGTGTATGTGTGTGCACCTGTGTGGTGTGTGTGTATGTGTGTGCGCCTGTATGGGTGTGTGTGTCCAAGATATCTCAAAACCGAAATGATCTATTATCAACAAGTCTCATATCTAAGTTTTTGCTATCCCTAATATCATGCTGAGCATCAAATTTTCTCTTTATTTATTAAAGTTAGTTTTCATTAAAAAAAAATCTAGTTTTTTTCTTTTGCAAAAACTTTATTCATATGCAATTTTGATTGCAATCTCTGTGATTTGACTTTATTGCTATCAATTTAATATGTATCGTGTTTTCAGTAATTTAAAGTTTTATATATATACTTATATATATATATATATATATATATATATATATATATAGTATGTATAAAGAAGACGAAATGTGAATCAAAATTATATTTTAGGAGGAAAAGTCATAAATAAAATGTTCTGTCATCGTTTATTACTTTATATAAATCAACTGTTATTGAATGTTTGTTTACATACAAACGAATAATAAATGAAATATGGTAAAACATACACATTTTTTATTAAATTAGAGCCAAATTGATGAAACTGAGAGAAAAGAAAAGAAAGAAAGGGAGCAAAAGAGAGGGAAGGAGGGAGAGAGATATATTGTGTGGTATCACAAAAAGGCAGTGTTTGACGTCTAAGTTTTCTCTCCTAAGATTGCCACTGCAATCTAACCAATTTAAAGAAGTGATCTTGAATATGAATTTCTTATCTAATAAAACACATTACCATGTTGATATATATATATATATATATATATATATATATATATATAATATATATTATATATATATCAATGATCAAACCACAATAAGAAATGGGAAAACAAGACTAAGATCTTTCAACCACTTGTTACGGTTGAAAGATCTTAGTCTTGTTTTCCCATTTCTTATTGTGGTTTGATCATTGATTGTTGTTTCACGTGTTTATGTGATATCTTTTTATATATATATATATATATATATATATATATATATGTATGTTTATTACAAAGCAGGATAAGCCATATCACCCTTTGCTATCTTAGCAATGAAGTCATCCAGTTTGGTTCTCTGTTATCAAAAGAGACAAGATTTCAAATCTTATCAGTAATTCTTAACAACAACACCATTTCTTACTCTTATCAAACAAAAGCCTGTGCATCCATAAAAACAATTCTCATATTGAAAAACAACTTTAAAATACTTCATTATTCCTTTAAAACTCCATAAACTCCACAAAATGAACAAAGAAATAATATGTTCCTTATATTATTCTTTATAAGAATAATAATGACTGACCAACAGAACTAAGGAATAATAAATATTAAAAAATAACGTACATTTGTAAGTTTTTCTACAATAATATAGTAAAAACAATTTAAAAAAATGAATATTAATTTAATTAAGTAATTATTAAAAAACAAAAATAAGTTAAAAAGAATTTTGTACTTACTATTTGGAGTATTATTTAAGGGAAATAACTGGTTAACACAATAAACAGGTTTAAAGATGACGCGGAGGAATAAACGAGGAGTGAATTGGCGCCTTTTTAGAATGACTAGCTTTCTTATGTTGCTCAAACCAATGCCATCTCAATTATTTCATTTTAAAATAGTCCCCTTGTTTCAGTTCTTCCTATAAATATATTAATTTAATCTACATAGAACTGTATTAAACTAAACTATATCTTAAAAAAGAGAAGGTGCGTAATATATATAAATAGTATACATTAATTAGTCGAAATATTATAAATTAACAAAAGTAAAGTCTAAACTTCACATTACTATAAGTAAGTATAATATCCAATTTTTTGACAACATCCATTTTGACAACATATCCAATATTTTTTGTTTTATTTTTTCTTAATTATAATTTTAATTAGGTCCATTCATTAGCTCCAACTATATCTGTGGGAATGGTTGAAAAATTAAACCTCTTATTCCCATCTGTCCAAAATCAAGTATATTGATTAGTGTTCTAGTTGATCTAATACGAGCATCATGTAACATATATATATATATATATATATAATAAAATATATATATTGTATTTTATAATATAAAAATATATTATAAAAAAAGTTAACTAAAAGTTTCGGAAAACTGAGGTAAAACTAAGTTAAAAAAAGGATCGTATAACTAAGTTTCATAAGTCCGGTTGTATCAATATGTCTAAAAAACAAATTCATACATCAATGTCATTCATTATTGATTATATCAATTAGTTGTTACTAAGTCTCGATCTAATAATGTATATAACTTACATTGTCTTAAATAACTACAAATAAAATAAGATTTGATACAGCATATAATATACTCTATGGAGCAAGATATACAAAAAAAAAAAATAATAAAACAAACACTTTTTCTTCTTCTCGAAATTTGGTCAGGTTAATATTTGGAATCACCGTTTTGCCAACGTGCGTCTTTATTTTAAAACATCCTCAGGGCTATAAACTAACAAAAACAATGAACATTTGTCATATCTACTTTACATTCATCTTAAAAAAATCAAAAAACTTACTTACTTTTTAATTTTTTATGTTGAATGTAAAGTAGATATGACAAATGTTCATCTTTTTGTTAGCTTATAGTTTATTTACGAAAATGTCTTAAAATAAAGACGAAACGTTGGCAAAACGGTGATTCCAAATATTAACCCTGACCGAATTCCGAGAAGAAGAAAAAGTGTTTATTAGTAATTGTGGTCAAGAAAAAAAAATATATATATATACAAGAAATTGTTATGATTCATATTGTAGTTACAATCACCTAAGAACCGAATATTTTTTTCATTATTTAAAACCATCCCCTAGCGGGTGGTAACGTCAACGCACCCGCTAGAGGATGGTTTGAGCAACCCCTAATAAGAGGTATAGTTTTTAATATTTTAAAATATTTTAAGTTTTTAATTAAAAACTTGTGCAGTGTCCTCAACACTGGCTGTTTGTTTGATCGGTGTTTCTACAGACTCTTACACTGGGAATCCTAAATTTTGCCTAACTTAAGTGCATTTCGAGTAGAGATCTTTAGGCGATTACCTGACATCGTGCATGCTCTGGACCGACGGCTTAACGTCCTCTCAGATGGATGACATCTCAGACATATTCACCTCCTGCGTAAATAAATCCAGAGCCAGGTGGGTATCGAACCCTGGTCTTACCAGTTCAGAGGTGAGTACGTCAACCACTGAGCGAACCTGACCCCCCAAGAACCTTATATTATTGCTAAAGTTTAACTTTTATAAATATTTCAAAAATTTTGATACAGAAGAATGAGAAGAACTATAGCAAGTGAAAGTCTCAAAATATATTGTGAGCAGAAAGAACTAAAGGTAAACTGTATGATCGGCGTGCCACGCTCATCATCAGCATTACACAATGAGTGCATCATATAAGCGTCCTGTTTGTCTGGCATCCTGATATAACAATGTTATGGAAACGTCTAATTTGCGTTTATTTATATAACTGTCAATAGTTCAAAGTAACTGAAGGGAAACTGATTTTATGTTACGGTATACTCTTACTAAAAAAAAAATTGATTCTAACACAGGTAATAGTTTAATGTTTACTGTAAACTTATATAAAAGCTAAGGTAGCCCAGTGGCTTGCGTGTTCGACTGTAGACTCGTAGATTTTGGTTTCGATTCTCACTCTGGCATTCAATTTTTTTAATGGATGAGGTGAAACACCTGAGCATGTCCTCTATCGAAGATGACGTTAAGCCTCCAGATTAAAGCCTGTACGATGTCAGCTACTCGTTAAAGAATCCCTACTCTAAATACATTTGAGTTAGCCAAAATTTAAGAAATAAGGGAAGCCCAGTCGTAACGTTCTCGTTTCTGGACTGGTAGTTCGGGGTTCGATCCTCACCTGGCCCTCGATTTATTCACACGAGAGGTGAATAAATCTGAGTGCCTCGCCCCTCGGAGAGGACGTTAAGCCGTCGGCCCCTACTCTAGGGAAACGTCAGCTTAATGGTGTTGTATTTTTGAAGGTAGACCAAACCTCGATAAAAAAGAAAAAAGTGTTAATTATATGAAGTCGAGGTAAGGAAAATATTATATATATATGACGTACGATGCACCTAGCTACTGGAGCACCTAAAATCCACACATCAAACATTCATAATATCAAATTAAACCGAATAACAATTACAGAAAATATTGAAGTGTTATATCAAGAAAATGACTACAGGATGCTACACATAATAGAATCTCTATGTATAAAGGAGAAGAATAACAAGTACATGGACCAAGTGCTGACGGCTTAACGTCCTCCAAGAGGAACGACGTACTTCCTGCGTGAATAACGCTTCTTACCGCAAGCACTCATCCTTGGTTAAATATCTGAAGAACAACACTATGTGTTCAAAACGCGTTTTCCATATTATTAAATTTCTATATATGGAGACTATTTTGATTAATTTTTACCCTACAATAAACCTAGATGATTTTAAATTTAACTAGGACTATTTTAAATTAAAGTTCGGTTATTTTCAATTAAACCTGAACTATTTTACATTAAATAGGATTATTTTAAATTAACCCGAAAAAGTTGTAGAAATGATTATTCGTGATTCGTTTTATTCACAAGTATTTGATAAGTAAATGTAAGAAAATCTTTATTTAGCATGACTAATCCCTTAAGTATATTGCAATCTTCAGCAAGCTTAAATAATGATCTTTTATGAAGGTAAAAGCAAAATATTAGCTAAAATATAATCGCTGAAAGATTGCTGAAAGGTAAAAGTAGAAGGATAAATACGAGTGTAGTGACTGCAGCGGCTAATAGTGCTCTGGTCGGACAAGTATGGAGGACGCTTTCCCTCGAGGAGAAAGTGACAAGGTGATCGAGCAACGCTTTGCCAGCACAAACAGCGCTCCTTCTAGCATATCTCTGCAGCCCACTCCGATTAGTATCACTAAGACTCCAGAACACTTAAGAAAAAAACTTTTGGCAGCACAAACACCACTCCTTCTAGCATATCTCTGCAGCCCACTCCGATTAGTATCACTAAGACTCCAGAACACTTAAGAAAAAAACTTTTGGCAGCACAAACACCACTCCTTCTAGCATATCTCTGCAGCCCACTCCGATTAGTATCACTAAGACTCCAGAACCCTTTAAAAAAAACCTTTTGGCAGCACAAGCACCACTCCTTCTAGCATATCTCTGCAGCCCACTCCGATTAGTATCACTAAGACTCCAGAACCCTTTAAAAAAACCTTTTGGCAGCACAAGCACCGCTCCTTCTAGCATATCTCTGCAGCCCACTCCAATTAGTATCACTAAGACTCCAGAACCCTTTAAAAAAAACCTTTTGGCAGCACAAACACCGCTCCTTCTAGCATATCTCTGCAGCCCACTGCGATTAGTATCAGTAAGACTCCAGAACCCTTTAAGAAAAAACTTCTGGCAGCACAAACACCGCTCCTTCTAGCATATCTCTGCAGCCCACTCCGATTAGTATCACTAAGACTCCAGAACCCTTTAGAAAAAACCTTTTGGCAGCACAAACACCGCTCCTTCTAGCATATCTCTGTAATCCACTCCGATTAGTATCAGTAAGACTCCAGAACCCTTTTAAAAAAAACCTTTTGGCAGCACAAACACCGCTCCTTCCAGCATATCTCTGCAGCCCACTCCGATTAGTATCACTAAGACTCCAGAACCCTTTTAAAAAAAACCTTTTGGCAGCACAAACACCGCTCCTTCTAGCATATCTCTGCAGCCCACTCCGATTAGTATCACTAAGACTCCAGAACCCTTTAGAAAAAACCTTTTGGCAGCACAAACACCGCTCCTTCTAGCATATCTCTGTAATCCACTCCGATCAGTATCAGTAAGACTCCAGAACCCTTTTAAAAAAAACCTTTTGGCAGCACAAACACCGCTCCTTCTAGCATATCTCTGCAGCCCACTCCGATTAGTATCACTAAGACTCCAGAACCCTTTTAAAAAAAACCTTTTGGCAGCACAAACACCGCTCCTTCTAGCATATCTCTGCAGCCCACTCCGATTAGTATCACTAAGACTCCAGAACCCTTTTAAGAAAAACCTTTTGGCAGCACAAACACCGCTCCTTCTAGCATATCTCTGCAGCCCACTCCGATTAGTATCAGTAAGACTCCAGAACCCTTTAGAAAAAACTTTTTGGCAGCACAAACACCGCTTCTTCTAGCATATCTCTGTAATCCACTCCGATTAGTATCATTAAGACTCTAGAACACTTTTGAAAAAAACTTTGGCAGCAGAAATACCACTTCTAGAAGCGTATCTCTGCAATCCACTGCAACTAGTATCCCTAAGACTCCAGAACCCTTTAAGAAAAACCTTTTGGGAGCACAAACACCGCTCCTTCCAACATATTTCTGCAATCCACTCTGACTAGTATCACTGCGACTCCAGAACCCTTTAAAAAAACCCTTTGGTAGCACAAACACCACTCCTTCCAGCATATCGCTGCAATCCACTCCGATTAGTAACACCGCGACTCCAGAACCCTTTAAAAAAAACCTTTGGTAGCACAAACACTGCTCCTTACAGCATATCTCTGTAATCCACTCCGATTAGTATCACTGCAATTCCAGAACCTTTTAAAAAAAACCTTTTTGCAGCACAAACGCCACTCCTTCCAGCATATCTCTGTAATCCACTCCGACTAGTATCATTGCGACTCCAGAACCCTTTAAGAAAAAACCTTTGGCAGCACAAACACTGCTCCTAGCAGTATATCTCAGAATCCACTTCGACTAGTATCACTACATTCTCCAGAACCACTGAATAAGAAAACCTATGAATTAATTCATCGTTAAACTAGAATAATATGCTTATTCATGATCAAACTGTAATAAAATAAAAATACTGAGTATATCTGGAGCATTTCATTAACCTGTGCTCTCATTCATCATTAAATATTATCCCGTCATTTTAAATATCAAATATTTTAAATATTTTTAAAACAAAAAACTTATTTGGTGTGATCAAGAAGTAAGGACACTTTGTTAACTTCACACGGTCTGTCACTCTTATTTCGTTATGCGAGAGGCTAGACGAAGTTAACAAGTTTGAATGCTTATTTCAATTGAATGTTACTGTTATAAATAATAGAGCTGAAAGTTCATATAAATTTTTGAGTAAAAAAAAACTTTTGAAATGTTGCCAGTGAGTTATGTTGAGTCAACTAGATCAAGCGCAGTGTTTATAAGTAGTATAAGTTATTCTACAGTTAATTATTTTTCAGTAGCAAAAAACACGTTTTGTGCATGAAAACACGAGTCTAACCTTTATCCCTCTAATATGATATGTATAGTTAAAACTGTGAACATATGATCGCGATGAGTGTACCAACACAACAACAAATGTTTGAAATTAGAATGTAGAGTGTGTGTGAAATACAAAAAGTGTCCCTCTTTTGATTACACCTCGTATACATCTATTTTTATGGAGCAGAGCAGCCCAGTGGTGTGAATTTTACACTGTCAGTTATTTAAGGATTTTTTGTTCTTTAAGCCCTTATTAAATATACTATATATTACCATGTAGAAAATCAGAGGAACTGAATATCCGTTGTAAATATCTATAACCTGTCGTATAAAAAACCGGTTTGTAATGTTACTGAATATTTTAGCAAGTCAGCTAGAGATAAGTGAAAGGTCTGACATGATATGCTTTGGCACACACAGCAAATATTCATTTCTAAAGACAGGCTCGAACACAGTATTTTCAGTATTATTAACAAAATATACTATCAGGTTATTTGTATGCAATACTCGAGTATTTCATCATCAAAACCCATATTGAGTAAAGCTTGAGTATATGACAATAAAGAACATACTGACTATAGGTTGAGTATTTTATCATCATAATACTCGTATGTTGAGTAGAATTCGAGCATTCCATCATCTAGATAATACTGTGTAAAGCTCGAGTATATCACAATAAATGACATACTGACTACAGTTTGAGCATTCTATTATCATAATATACTGAGTACAACTTTCATCTTCAAAATAATACTGAATAATGCCAGTATATGACAACCAAGAACATACTGACTACAGGTTGAGTGTTTTATCTCATAACAGACTGATGAGTACAGTTCTAGTATTTCATTATAAAGAACATACTGAGCATACCTTCCTTTGAAGGTACTGCCAGTTATTGTATTACAAGTAATTCTGTAATTGATGCCATTAGGTTGGGTTGCACTGAGACTCCCCGATGAGAGAATACAGATAGGTTACATTGAACCTTTGTTATACCACACAATGAATATTCTACATTAGTAATCCTAAATTTTGCCTAAGCCTAGTGTATTTAAAGTAGGTATCTTTAATGAGTACCTGACATCATACAGGCTATGAACCATCCTCTCCCAGGGCCAAAATGCTAAGATTTTTTTACTTTCCGCGTGTCAGACCCCTTGATCTGTCAGTCCAATGGTGAGCACGTTCCCACTGAACTACTCTTACGTCTTCAATTTTGCCTAACTCAAGTGTATTTAGAGTATGAATCGTTAAGGTGTACCTGAGGTATTATACCTCCTTGAATCCGAAGGCTTACAGTCCTCTTCAAAGGACTATACACTCAATTCTTTTCACCTCTAATATTAAAAATTGGAATGCCTGAGTGATCCAGTGAATTACCTCAGGGTTGAACGCGACAAAAAGTTAACTTACTCATGTTCGTAGGTGATGAACTATATATATATAAAGATTTCACATAATAACAATCAATGATCAAACCACAATATGACATGGGAAAACAATACATAGATCTTTTAACCGTAACAAGCGGTCTTCGTCAGAGTCAAAAAACCATTGTGGTGTGATCATTGATATATATATACTAGACATAGTCCACCTGACCATTCATTTAAAATATAACGCAGCCCTGCTTGCCAAAATGATTATAAAACAGCTGAATCTCTTGGTCACGTAATATATGATTGCCCTTTTGTGAGGCTAAAAAGCGATAGAAATAATATCCTTGCCACCAACAACTAACTGATAAAAAGCATTCTCGTTATTTTACTTATAACTTTCTACTCAGAGCTTTAATAAGTCGAAATGGATTCCCTGAATTATTGAAATTATTCAACACAAAAAGAAAACTATAAAGAGAAAGAAGTGAACAATGGGGAATCTTATATAGTCTCCTGCTAGAGTGAACTGTTCACGAAATGATATTGCATTTAATATTCTTTAATTATAACTGTTTAATATAAAAGTTAATGTTATAAACTGCTTTTGCTATATTAACCAGAGCATAGTAGGATATTTTCTGCTATATATTCTTCATCTCATTATCTTTATTTTCCCTTATTATTTTTCAGCTCTTCACATCTTCACAGTTTCTTTTTCTTACTTGACTTAAACAAGGCACGTATGTGATAATACTGTTGATCTCCAACCGTAGCTTCGCAACTACGTTTTGTTTCCCAATCTATAGTTTTCTTTGAAACGTAAATATATATATAAAATATATATACAAATATATATCGTGTTCCTCCATTCGGCATGGGCAGGTCCCTCTCACCTCATCCTCTCTTATAGTCTTCTCCTGATGGCTAAAAATATTGAATTCAGTAAGTGTGTTTTTTCACTTTTTCCTCTGTCGTGTTTTGTGTAATTTAAAGTTTTATAAGTCCAAGTTGTTATATATATAAAGATTTCACATAAACATGTGAAATATATATATCATATCATATATGTCATATATATATATATATACCTGATAAACAAAATGTGGTCTGGTAGTAGAGATTACACTTAAAATAAACTGTGACACACAGAAAGAGGCATAACAAAGACTCACTTTTCAATACTTTGACCGCCATAACGGTTGAAATATTGAAAAGTAAGACTTTTTTATGTTTCCTTCTATATGCTACAGTTTATTTTAAGTGTATATATATAAATTAAAAGGAGAATACATATAAGAAACGAGAAAACTTACTGGATCAATATACATGCAACTTCTCTTCTTATTATTCCTTTGTTCCTGTAATTGTATTAATATATTGATCCAGTAAGTTTTCTCGTTTTTTGTATGTGTTCTCTTTTTCATTTATTGATCTGTCAGGTTTGGACTGTTTAGTATTTTAATTATATATATATATATATTATATATAAACACTAATAAATTCTCGATCGTGTTACAGATATACAACTAAAAAATGATAGATCGGGATGCGATGAATAGTTTAACCTTCAATACTAGTTTAGTAATGTAATTGTAACAGTTCCTTCAATTTCCAATACTCCTACTTGTGCCTTTGGAAAAAGATTTTAAATAAAATCGAAACGTCGGAAATGAGAGTTTGAATTGAAAGTGGAAGAAACTGACCGCATCCCGATCTATCATTTTTTAGTTATATATATATATATATAATTATTATTATATCAATGATCAAACCACAATAAAAAATGGGAAAACAAGACTAAGATCTTTCAACCGTAACAAGCGGTCTTCGTCAGAGTCAAAAACCCAACTGAACGTTCAGTTGGGTTTTTGACTCTGACGAAGACCGCTTGTTACGGTTGAAAGATCTTAGTCTTGTTTTCCCATTTCTTATTGTGGTTTGATCATTGATTGTTATTTCACGTGTTTATGTGAAAGCTTTTTATTATTATATATAATTTATTTACTTTCCTTGTTCCAGATTCTTGTTTATAACAAAAATATTGATGTGACTGAACAGTACAAGCATTTCACTACTGAAGTAAAATTGGCACTGGAGCATGAACGAGCTTCAGTAATATATCTTGTTAATGGACTCGGGGTGAACAGTTGTTCGCAGACATATCTTGTATCAACCACAACCAATATTTTTCATGGGTGGCCTTTAACAATGAGATAATTTATTTCCATTTTTTTTAATGACAAATAAAAGGACTATATCAAGCAGCAAATTTGTTTTTCTAAGCAGAATTGCATTGGAGACTAACCAATTCAAACTGCCGAACATTTGGTGACTTATTAGTATTAGAAAAGCTTTTGAAAAACAAAAAAAAATGTTTAAGTATTTTATATCTAAAAATCTATATAAATAAAACAAAGATTGTGTCTGTACATTGCTTAGAACTGATTCATTTCATGTTATCTTTACGTTTCATACATTGGAGAGACCGAATCCACTATTAGAAAAATTTCTTTCTGTTTTTTTTATCCAAAAATTTTGTCACAAGCAAACTCAGTTAGTATAAATGATAGGAAGCTGAAACTTTGACAGTAGATTTGTGTTTTTTTGTTTTAAATCCATTTATTTAGCATGCTCCATATATATATATATATATATATATATATATATACACTTTTTTTCGTTGGAAATACGATCCAAAACGGACAAATATAGTTCAATATAAACAAAAGAAACATTGAGAAATCAGAAGAACACACTTACAGTCTCTAATTTTCGGTTTGAACCGTCTTCAGGAGAGATAAGAGAGGGAAACCAAGCGCACTGGATCAGAGACGGTTGGAGACCAACAGTGTTGCCGCATGCGCCGTTCACAGAAAATAAGGTAGACAGGAATCAATTTATAATTAATTTATAATTTATAAATAAAATAAAATAATGGAATATGAAAACAATAAATATATAAAAAAGAAAAAATTGAAAAAATAAGGGAAATTGATACAGAGAAATTGATACATAAACAAAAGTGCTGACTAAGCTATGACTTAGCTTAGATAAATGATTTATGTATCAATTTCTCTGTATCAATTTCCCTTATTTTTTCAATTTTTTCTTTTTTATATATTTATTGTTTTCATATTCCATTATTTTATTTTATTTTATAAATTATAAATTAATTATAAATTGATTCCTGTCTACCTTATTTTCTGTGAACGGCCCCATGGGAACCACTGTTGGTCTCCAACCGTCTTGACCAGTGCGCTTGGTTTCCCCTTCTTATCTCTCTGAAACTTCAAAGAAAATTGAGTGAAGTGTGTTTTCTGATTTCTCTATGTTTCTTTGTTTATATTGAACTATATATATTTATATATTAAATATATTTATTTTTTTATATAAATCAAAACTAAAGTTTATCGGACTCGGTCATTCTTCATTCAAATTAACTCTCTTGAAATCCGGTCTTTATTTAAAACCTTTTTCATGGCAAAGATAAATTTTGAAACAAAGAAATACGTTATTTATGAAAACTTTTACCAAGGTAATTAATTTTACGTAAGTAAAATATGATAAAGGTTTAAAATAAAGACGAAACGTTGGCAATAGAGTTTAATTTGAACCTGAAGAACTGACCGGTCCCGATAAACTTTAGTTTTGTTTTATTCACGGTCGATACTTTTATCAATATATTTATATATATATTTATTTTTTACTCTCAATCGAATATTTAATATAAAATACTAACATTAAATTAAATTAAACCTTTTCTTATTTTAAATTTAAATTGGATACACACTATCAAAGTTTTGTGTATTTCTCATTTAAAAGTTAAGATTTGAATTAATTTAATATACGTAAAGCGAATTTTGGATTTTAAGTATGTTTGGTAGCCCAGGTATATCAACTACATACCTATGGACAGTTCAGGCACCTAAAATACCAATATTATCTTTAAAATAAAATATTTTTTTGTTTAAATGCAAAGTAAAGTAATTTGAAATGAAACTTGGTCATTTTAAGCAGATAAAGGATGGTAATTCATTGTAAATATAGATAGACTTTTGTGAAAATCACAGATACCATGATATTTATTAACTACTTCATTGTAAATATAGATAGACTTTTGTGAAAATCACAGATACCATGATATTTATTAACTACTTCATTGTAAATATAGATAGACTTTTGTGAAAATCACAGATACCATGATATTTATTAACTACTTCATTGTAAATATAGATAGACTTTTGTGAAAATCACAGATACCATGATATTTATTAACTACTTCATTGTAAATATAGATAGACTTTTGTGAAAATCACAGATACCATGATTTTTTAACTACTTCATTGTAAATATAGATAGACTTTTGTGAAAATCACAGATACCATGATATTTATTAACTACTTCATTGTAAATATAGATAGACTTTTGTGAAAATCACAGATACCATGAATTTATTAACTACTTCATTGTAAATATAGATAGACTTTTGTGAAAATCACAGATACCATGATATTTATTAACTACTTCATTGTAAATATAGATAGACTTTTGTGAAAATCACAGATACCATGATATTTATTAACTACTTCATTGTAAATATAGATAGACTTTGTGAAAATCACAGATACCATGATATTTATTAACTACTTCATTGTAAATATAGATAGACTTTTGTGAAAATCACAGATACCATGATATTTATTAACTACTTCATTGTAAATATAGATAGACTTTTGTGAAAATCACAGATACCATGATATTTATTAACTACTTCATTGTAAATATATACAGACTTTTGTGAAAATCACAGATACCATGATATTTATTAACTACTTCATTGTAAATATAGATAGACTTTTGTGAAAATCACAGATACCATGATATTTATTAACTACTTCATTGTAAATATAGATAGACTTTTGTGAAAATCACAGATACCATGATATTTATTAACTATTCATTGTAAATTAGATAGACTTTTGTGAAAATCACAGATACCATGATATTTATTAACTACTTCATTGTAAATATAGATAGACTTTTGTGAAAATCACAGATACCATGATATTTATTAACTACTTCATTGTAAATATAGATAGACTTTTGTGAAAATCACAGATACCATGATATTTATTAACTACTTCATTGTAAATATAGATAGACTTTTGTGAAAATCACAGATACCATGATATATATTATCCGGATGAGTTTTTTTATTCAATAAATAGATTTTTTTGATTTGACTGTTTGTTTAATGATCTTTTAGCCGTGATAATTGTTAGATAAATGAATTGAAAATACTGTATTTTAATATTCTATTGGTATAATGGACGGCAGTTGACTGAGAGAGTTTCTGGCGCTAATGAAATGAACACCTGTAATTGGATACCAAGAGAGAGAGAGGGAGAGGGAGAGGGAGACCTTGTAGGGCAATTACGATGAGAGGCTTTTGACGGAAGGGAGTCAGCAGGGATCATAGTCAGGCAATTAGAGACGCCACTGTTCAATTGCGTCACTAGCAAACCAACCGAATCACTTCATCATGCTAGTGGCCTCATATGAAAATGAAAAATCATCAACAAGTCAATAATTTGGAAGTTATAGAATGAAAAAATCATCAAGAAGTCAATCATTTGGAAGTTATAAAATGAAAAATCATCAAGAAAACAATCATTTGGAAGTTATAAAATGAAATATCATCAAGAAGTCAATCATTTGGAAGTTATAAAATGAGAAATCATCAAGAAGTCATTCATTTGGAAGTTATAAAATGAAAAATCATCAAGAAGTCATTCATTTGGAAGTTATAAAATTAAAAATCATCAAGAAGTCAATAATTTGGAAGTTATAAAATGAAAAATCATCAAGAAGTCATTCATTTGGAAGTTATAAAATAAAAAATCATCAAGAAGTCATTCATTTGGAAGTTATAAAATGAAAAATCATCAAGAAGTCATTCATTTGGAAGTTATAAAATGAAAAATCATCAAGAAGTCAATAATTTGGAAGTTATAGAATGAAAAATCATCAAGAAGTCAATCATTTGGAAGTTATAAAATGAAAAATCATCAAGAAGTCATTCATTTGGAAGTTATAAAATTATAAATCATCAAGAAGTCAATCATTTGGAGGTTATAAAATGAAAAATCATCAAGAAGTCATTCATTTGGAAGTTATAAAATTAAAAATCATAAAGAAGTCAATCATTTGGAAGTTATAAAATGAAAAATCATCAAGAAGTCATTCATTTGGAAGTTATAAAATTAAAAATCATCAAGAAGTCAATCATTTGGAGGTTATAAAATGAAAAATCATCAAGAATTCAATCATTTGCGAGTCATGGTTGACAAAGATGAGTAGTCAAAATGAATCAAGTGGAGCAAATGGAATCACTGTAAACAAAGAGGTTCCCTTTGGACTGATAGGTCTGGGGTTCAATACCCACTCTCGTCGTAGATCTATTCACGCAAAAAGTGAATAAATCTGTACATTGTCACGTTGTACGTTCGTTGTACATTGTCCCTCGGAGAGGACGTTAAGCCGTCGGTCCTAGCCTTGTACGAGATCAGGTCCTCGTTAAAGATCCCTATTTGAAATGCACTTGAGTTAGGCAATATTCAGGACTTTCAATTTTGGAATCTGTAAAATAACGGATCAAACAAAATGCTGGTAAACAGTTGACGTTATCAGCCTTTAGGGGATCGGTTTAAATAATAATACAATCTGTAATAAACATGCAGGCGAATTATTCTTTTTTTTATATTGCACAAATCAAAAGATGTGAAATAGAAGAAATAAGTGGGCTCTTGGCTTGTAGGGGAAAAAAGTTCCCAAGGTGATTTCAACAAAAGGATTCCCTGTCGACATGGGTTGCTTTTGAGTGGCTTTAAGCATTGTTTCTATGCTAATAGCATGAGACTGCTGCTGTTGTGTCAATAACCAGTGGAGGGAGGACAGTCCTTTTCGATATCTTAAACATGTCTGGCCTACTGGGACATACATCTACTCACTGGCGTAGCAACTAATTCAGCCACTCGAAGCGCTCACAACATTCCCCCCTCAAACTGACCATTCACAATCCGTAAACCTTCAAAATTCCAGAAAGTCCACAAAATACTTATTTTGCATACAATTACAATTGAGGATCTAATTTTTTGGACCACTATAATTTTAATCCTAGATTTTCATCATATCCCAGTACTCGTATAAATACACAGTCATAAATAAGATATTACAATAAACACGTGAAATAACAAGCAATGATGGAACCACAATATAAATGGGGGGGGGGGGGGGGAAGGACTAAGATCTTTCAACCGTAACAAGCGGTTTTCGCCAGAGTCATCATCAAAAGAAAACCAAAAATTATTAAAAACAAAAACGTATAATTCAAATAATAAAAAATAATCGTTAAATTAAATTAACTGGCTACGCAAACAAATATAATAAATGTTCAACTCATTTAAAAACAAGTTTTGAAAAATTTAAAATAAATTTATTTTTAATTTGCAAATACGACATTTGAAAAAACAGTATTACATGAATAAAACATAAATGCAATTATGAGCTCAAGAACTCATTTTTGAAAGCACGGATACTAGCTTTTTATGATTTTCACTTGTTTTCTTCTATTTTTACACCCTCAAAATGCCTCCCCCTGGCACGTGCGTTTGGGGTGGACCCCCCACCCATTACTATGCGACTGCATTTACTATCACAGTGAAACTTTTCCTCTCGCTTTCCAAAGTACAAGAGGGTACGATCATAGTTCAATTATATGCAGTACTTCAGTCTTTTGAAGGAGTCAAGAGTGTTTTTTTATCTGCAGCTCTTAACACTTCTCCAGATTTTTTTTCCATAATATTTAATATATGAAAAACACATATCCTTGAGTTATACCCAAGGTAGAACTCAAAAACGAGCATCCATGACTCTAGTCAATCACAATCTTACATATTAGGTTAGGTTAGATTGTAGTGGCAGTCCGACAACAGTGGACATATTAGGCCAAACACTGGCCCTTGGTGATGCCACATAATCAACATTCTACATTGGGAGTCCTAAGTATTAACTCATTCAAATATATTTACAACAGGGATCTTTAACGAGTACCTGACATCTTACAGGCTCGCAACCGACTGCTTAACTGAGACGGCAAGGCACACAAAACGTCAGAGCAAGCTTAACGTCCTCTCTTAGGGACGAATCACCTTCAGCATGAATAAATGGATAGACAAGAGTGGGTATTGAACCCCGGATCAACAAGTTCAAAGGAGAAGAATTATATATTACATAACAGTATCCTTAGCTTAAATTTATTAATATCTTAATCAGGGGTTCTCAACGTAGGTAAAATTCACATCAGGGTTGAATTATGACCACAGGAAGTTTACAGAGTGACAAAAGCAATCACAGGTTTTAACAACTTCATTACAAATTATAAACCACAAGTTTGATTGAATTAATATTCAATATTTACATCAATATTTTTAATTAACCGATTAGTAGATAAATAAAATAATAATCTAATAGCTTCTTCATTTCCTGGTCTCTCATTCAAAATGTATTGTATATTAATCTGTTCAGAGCCACAATCCTGCCACCTTCACTTCTTGGCCACATTGAGACAATTTTCAACTGAAATTTAGTTTAAACTACTAGTCTAACAGCTGCTTCATTTCCATGTCATTTGTTGAAAATATATGCTGTAGTATTCTTCAGAGCCAAAATCCTGAACACTTAAGCTCCTGTTCATTGTCAGTACCTTCTCAACTGATTATTAGTACATATACTACTAATCTAACAGCTGCTTCATTTTCAGGTCTTTTGTTGAAAGTATTTAGTGTAGCATTCTTCAGAGCCATAATCTTGCCAAATTCACCTCCTGTTCATTGTCAGTAACTTCTCAGGTCACTCAATTTTGCTGAATATCCATCGAAAAACAATATTATTCTATATTAAGCATAAGATCAATTGATGAGTCTCTCATATCTGATAAAAGCAATCAAACGTAGAATTAAGAACAAAAGAAGTACATACGTATCTTCTATTTTAATAATGGTTTAAAAATGGAAAGGAAACATTTAAGATTCATAGATAATTTTATAGTTATTGCTAAAGACAAGTTTCAGAACCATTTTTGGAAAGCACCAGGACATTTTAACGCTTGTTTTGATTATACAAATCTGTGAATATTCACAGTTATGTGAAGGCGTTAAAACTTCTATTTTAAAATGGCCTGGAATTCTTAAGTGTGTCCCTGGAGCTCAGTTTAGACCGGATGTTTTCCTCCAGCTGGCCTATTTAGAATTAGAAGAGCAAGAGACTTCTGTTTGGATTCCGTTGTAGACTGCCTACACGACTAGATTCGACAGTATCTTCCATTGACACTCTCTGAAACGACTTTACCATTACCTCTCCTATAAAATATTTCACATAAGCATGTGAAATAACAATCAATGATCAAAGCAAAATATGAAATGGGAAAACAAGACTAATATATTTCAACTGTAACAAGTGGTCTTCGTCAGAGTCAAAAACCCAACTGAGCTTTGGAGATTTGAAGCTTTGACTCTGACGAAGACCGCTTGTTACGGTTGAAAGATCTTAGTCTTGTTTTCCCAATTCATATTGTGGTTTGATCATATATATATATTATATAATTAATAAAACATAGAGATTAGACAGATTACACTTAAGTTATTAAACTGTGCAGCATAAGACAGAAACATAACAAAGACTCACTTTTTAATATGTCGACTGTAATGGCGGTCGTCCTCAGGAGAAGAAGTGAATTGACGAAGAGACGACTGAGGGGAATAGATTTATTCACTTCCGGCGTGAAATTATCGAAGGCCACAGATATATTCACGTGGCTTAATATAATAAAAATAATATATAAACTAGAAGCTTAATTAGAGAAAGAGAAAAAGTAAACTAAAATTAAAAATAAAGTATTGAACCTCGGATCTACTAATCTAAAGGGAAGCACCCTGCCTATGTTTGACTTAATTATGATAAAAAGAAAGAAATGCTTTTTTACCTGTTCTCGAAGAGAGAATTAGACAAGATCTGTAATCTATCTAGTAAGAGGATTACATTTTATTTTGATTTTAAAAATGATTTAATTTTTTTTTTTAATTTTTACAGCATTTATGATTGGAACGATTAAAGTAATTAAAAAAAAAAAAAAAGGAAAGAAAAGAAAAGCTGTAATAGGAAAGAAGGCGAGGATTGGTAAGTGTATAGTGGATGGGAATTGTTTACGTATTCATTATATAAGAGAGTTTGCTGTCTGACTGGTCCATTAGAAGCGCCCACTCTCTCACTCTCTACTCCATTCAAGCCATTTCAACAGGGGGCCGCATTTTCTTTTTCAATACACAACTCTATTTCTGTAAACCAATAAGTCCACCCCCCCCCCCCCTCCCACCCACCCTGCCTTTCTATAGAAAACAAAATTATTTCATCTGCTCGATTAAACAACCACATGACCAAAACTATCTTCAACGAGTTTACAAACAAATATCAACCAGCCAACTTATTTAGTATTAATCTTCACATGTAATAAAATGTAGATAATGATAAACAAAACTAAACTGCGGAAATATATATCAGCAACAGAGGCCAGCATTGTGAATGTGTTCTGAAAATAAAATTAAACTGAAAACAAGAAAAAGATCCAGGGTAGCTCAGTGGCTTGCGTGCTCCCCTCTCGACCGGTTGATCTAGGGTTCAATACCCTCTTTTGATGAGAATGAACACTAAGTGTTCGAAACACATCGACGTATAACATATTTTGTGCGGAGGTGTTTCTCCTCCATATTTTAATTTAATTTTTTTTATTCTGTAAACCGATCCCCCAGCGGGTGATAACGTCAGCCGTTTACTGGTTTTTTGTTTATTCGGTGATTCTACAGATTCTACATTGGGAGTCCTAAATTTTACCTAACTCAAGTGCATTTCAAATAGGGATCTTTAACGAGTACCTGATATCGTAGAGACTCGGGACTGACGGCTTAAAGTCCTTTCCAACAAACAACATACTCGGATTTATTCACCACCCGCGTGAATAAACTGAAGGCCAGAAGGGTATCGAACCCTCGTCCTACCAGCCCAGATACGAGTACGTTAACCATTGAGTTAACCTTGCCCCTTTCATCTTTCTTAGATAGTCTAAGATTTCGTAGTACATTACCTGTTGATTCTTCATTGGGAATCCTAAACTTTGCATCACTCAAGTGTATTTAGAGAAGGAATCTTTAACGAGTACCTGACATTGTACAGGCTGGAGACCGACGGCTTAACATCCTCTGGCACTTCCATGTTCAATGGAGGTGGATAACGGGTAACTTGTCAACAAGGCGGCCTTGCTTGATTAAGCGGTTATGGCACAAAATGCCGAGAAACGCGAAGGTCAAAACGGGGCTTAACATCCTCTCCGCGATATTGTTGAAAAAGCTGGGTGCGCGAAATGATACCAAAACAGGATTAACATCCTCTCCGAGGAACGAAGTACTCAGATTTATTTACCTCCCGCGTGAATAAATCGTAGATCAAGTGGGGATCGAACCCTGGCCTACCAGCCCAGAAGCGAGCACCACGTTAACCACTCAGTTAATTTGTCCCCCTTATTTCAATATTACAATTTGATATTTCATTTCCCAGTTGTTTTTGACAAAAACAAAAAATTGTACACATACCAAACAGGAAAGAATAGCACCGTATAGAAATCATCAACTTTCACCAGCTTCTATTGTGCATTACCTACGGATTTTTTCAATATTATAACTTCAGTAAAGGTTGGCCAATATTTTGGGAACATTGTTGAAGAAATCATAAACTTTGACATATTTCATTGATACAATCTTTCAGCACGAATATAATTAACACCATCATGTAATTCTGTTTTATATTTCTTTGATCAATAACATAGTGGTTTTAAAAATATCGTGTCATGCTTTAAGTTATTTTAAAATGGTTTACTTAACATACCATTTTAAAAACTTTGAAGTAATTAACCTTTAAACTTTATACAATATACATATCAATGTTATTTTTGAGATATGCTCACGAAACAGTTAAAATAGGTTAATTGCAAATGCATTTAGGTCAGAAGGGGAAAGTGAGTCAGATATTGCGATTGCAGTTCTGGTAGTCGTCACGCGAGTGGGACTTCACTGCAAAATGACTACCCTAATAACCAAATAAAGCAAAGGTCGCTATATTTCAAACAGCTTGAAAATCACGAGGTATTCACGGATTTTTATATTCATATAATGTTTCCTACATAGTTAGCCTAAAATCCTGAGCCAATAACTTTAAATGGTACAGCTCCGGATCCAGCTTTGGAGGCAGTGTTTTACCATGGGCGGAGACAGCTCTAGCATCGGCTTCATTCAAAATTTTAAGCAAGGATTTGCTATTTTTAATGATATGTCATAAAAGTGTATATTTTTATAATTATAATTATATATAATTGTATTTAACTATTTTTATGTAATTACAATTATATTTTTTATTTAGTTAATGATACATATATTCAAATTATATATAAAATGTTTATTAGAATGTTAGTTGTAGATGAAAGAAAGAAACGTCGCTATATTCGAAACAGCTTGAACTTCACGACGTATTCATGGATCTTTATATTAATAAAGGGTTTCCATCAGAGCTGCAGTGCTGGCCTGAATTCAAACTCGGGAGTCAATAAAGTTAAAGGCTATGGTTCCGGAACCAGCTCCGGAGCCAATGTTTAACCTCTAGCACCGGCTCCATTCAAAATTATAAGCAAGGATATAAAATTTTTTAATTTTATATGCCATAAAATTGTATACTTTTATAAAAAATATAATTCTATTTTTCATTTAAATTATAATTTAAAATATTATTTTCAAACTATAATTAAAATGTTTACTAGAACGTTCATTGTAGGTTAATAAAAACATTTTAAATTTAATTATTCAGCTCGGCGTCCAAAATTCTGGGCTTTTAATAAAATTTCTAAACCTAATAGATTGATATATAGAGATGAAACTATATTTAAGAAAAAGTTAACACCTCTTAGTCAAAAGTTAATAAGAAGCTGTCAGTCAACCAGATCGAATATCAGTTCACTAATACTAGTCAATGATAAAGCATTTCGCTTCAGTGTCATTTGTCAATGATTTTTGGTTCAGAGCTGAAGCTAGTGAAATGTTTAATGGCTACAAGCTCCAGCTTCGGCTTCTAATCCCCGGTCTCTGAACCTCTTTGATAATGACAGTACGAATGCACTGAACACAGTCAGTTTAGCCATGATTATGACTAACTTTGAGCAACTTTGAAAAAAAAAAGGTAATCATTGCTTAAGATGATATATGGTTTAACTAAACTTTTACAACTTAGTATACTAAGTATAAATAGAGGGCCAGGTTAGCTCTGTGGTTAGCGTGCTCGCCTCTGGGATGGTAGTCCGGGGATGATCCTCATATGTACCTCGATTTATTCATGCAGGAGGTGAATAAATATGAGTACTTCGTCCATCGAAGAGGACTTTAAACCATCGGTCCCGACACAGTACAATGCCAGGTATTCGTTAAAGATCACTACTTGAAATGCATTTGAGTTAGGCAAAATTTAGGAGTCCCAATGTAGAATCAATCTTCATTGTGTGATATCACAAAGGGCCAATGATCGGCCTACGTGTGTTCCCTTGTGAAACTACTTCAGCAAACTTAACTTAACGTAACCAATAAAAAAAAAGAATAAATACAGTTACCATTAACTATAAAGAAAATACTTTACAGTATGTTTATAGACAAACGTTGAACATAAGACTCCTAGGAAGCAGAGATGTACAGGTAAAACAATGATTTTTAGAAAATCTACTGTCTTATTGACTCTCAGCCATGACCTGAGGTGGGGGGGGGGGGGGGGCAGGGTCAAAAAGTTAATTTAACCTACTAAAAGATTAAGAAAGAGATATTCAAGAGAGATACTGAGAAACACACTTGAATAAAATATAGCCAGCGAGAAAAAATATATGAAGCAGGAGATTGTGTAAAAGGAATGGAGTAGAGAGGAAACCTTTATTATGTATGAGAAAAGGAAATTCTAAATAAGCCTATGAAATAGATGTTTTTGGGTTGAATAGTATGAAAGTCAAAAGTACTAGTACGAATACTTTGTGGCATGGAAGACTCAGATACAAGTTTTATGATTCCTACATGAACATGTCTAATGTTCATGGTGAGGTTTTCTTGTTGTCAATCACATACAGTCAAATGACTCAGTATTACTTTCAACATGTCTTCATTACACTTCAATAATTAACATTTTTTTTTTATTGTTTAAACTGATCCCATTGCGAGTGATAATGTCATCCGTTTACCGGCTTTTTGTTTGATCGGTGATTTTACATTGGGAATCTTAAATTTTGCCTAACTCAAATTCATTTCGAGTAGGGATCTTTAACGAATGCCTGACATCGAAGAGGCTCGGGACCGACGGCTTAATGTCCTCTCCAAGGGACGAGGTACTCAGATTTATTCACCTCCCGCGTGAATAAATTGAGGGCCAGGTGGAAATCGAACCCCGGACCTACCAGTTCAGAGGCGAGTACGTTAACCACTGAGCTAACCTGGCCCCTAATCAAAAGAATACTAAGCATTATTTATCTGTATTAATTAGATATGATTTATTAATGTTAATTAGATTCTATAATCTAACTGAAATCTATTTACAGATATTCAACCAGTATATCAACTAGTAGGATAGCAGTTCTGACTGTCGATATCCATAAGATTTCCGGGTGCACCGATATCAGTACACACTATTTACTTAGTATCGATGTATCTATTAACAGGAATGTAAAATAATGTGTAATGCTGTTTAATGTAATATTTCATGGCGATTCCAAAAAGGGCCTTTTCCCTATTACACTAATAAACTAAGTTATATTTACAAAAATTTTATTTCTATTAGTTTGTAATAGGTTATGTTGCAGTGGCTCAAGGAAGATAGATAGGGCCAATATTGGCCCTTTGTGATAACGCACAATGAGGACTGATTCAACATTGTGAATCCTAAAATGTTACCTAACTCAATTAAAGGGGATCTTTAACGAGTACCTGACATCGAACAGGCTCGGGACCGACGGCTCAACGTCATCTCCAAAGGATGACTTTGATTAGATTTAGTCACCTTCGACATGAATAAATCGAGGGCAATATTGGGTATTGAACTCTTGATCTACCTACACAAAGGCGAAGCACTTTTCCGTTGAGCTACTTTGGCCCTCATGTGAATTAATATACCAGTGAATCTCTAAGTCAAGCATTTCTTTGGCAGCGTTTCCATATTCATTGTGTAAAGCGTAATTGAAAAAGTGAGTTGCATTTACTTATTTATTAATTGATTAATATATTAATATAATGTTTTCTTTATCTCGACCGCATATATTTAACACTATTTTTCTTTTTTATCGAGGTTTGGTCTAGCTTCAATAATACAACACAATACATACTACACTGTACAATAATACATGCTAAGTAAAGTATATAGTATATTACTTTGTAATTAATAAATACGGTTGTAGTTTCCTGGTCCTTTTTTCTTGTTTGATATAGTTTTAATGAATTTTTAGGGTTGTTTTGAGTTATCAAGTCTGATTAGAAGGTTCGAAAAACTGTCACTAGGGCAGCACACTAGCTGATTTGAACACAAACCGTTATGTAGTTGTTTCCTCACAAAAGAAAAATACCAAGGTAATAATATATATTAATTAAATAATGTAGTATAATTACTTTTCATGTTATTGTAATTAAATTCTGTATTGATGTAGCCCTGAAGATGTCTACAAATATAGACGAAACGTCGCCTTAAAGGTGTTGTATTATTGAAGCTAGACCAAACCTGGATAAAAAAGAAAAATAGTATATTAATATATTTAATTTAATACAATCTTTAGATAATATAAAAGTACAATTTGTTTTGTTAGTCTAAAGTTCTATTATTGTAAAGGAGTTGGAAAGAGTGTAACACCCAAACTGGTTTGAAGCCTTAAAAAAGACCTTTTCCCTCCTAGACCGGTAAATTGTGCGCCTGTATGTCTAAGCGAGTCTAAGCTCTACAAAAAAAAAAAAGGCAGCGATTCAACAGATCCGCATGTGTTTGTCTGATAAGCTTGTAAGCAAATATTAATAAAAAGTTTTTACTAAGAAAGAAAAACTTTTCCCCCTTTATCTTCCCATGTTGCTACATGAATAATAACTTCAACATTTCTTTACTTTTCTGTTTCTTTATCATTGAATATAAAAATTCTTCAAAGAAAAGTTCTAACTGAATAACCACTTACTGTACGCTACAGCTAAAAGATCGAAGCTCACTCAATTGATAGAAAAGTTGATTTTACAATAAACACGTGAAATAAAAACAAACAAAAAATTATAATAATAATAATAATTAAAAAAAAAAGAAAATAAACAGAAATAAAAAATGACTAAAATCTTCAGTGGTATTCTTCAGCGTCCAATTAATACTAATACTTACGAATACTACTTGTTCTGCTTGAAAGTCTAAGTATTTTTTTTTATTTCTCACAGTTGTTTAAATGTTTATGTTATTGTAATACATCCCAGCATTCTGAGTGCTAGTTCACTGTGCTTAATTGTATATTCAACTAAATAGAACAGATATGATGTTAAGAAATTATTATTTCAAAGAAATATTGTTTTTATACACTATTTTGTGAAAACTATTCTTTTATTACATTATTCTATAAAAATCTTTCTTTATAAACATTATTTTATACGAATTATTTTTTTTATAAGTACAATTTATAAGAATTGCTATTTTTTACATGCCTTTATGAAAAATAATTATTTTTTTGTACATTATTTTATACAAAATTGTTCTTTTGATACATTATTGTATACAATATTTATTTTTTATCCAGTATTTTACAAAAATTATTATTTTTTTCATTATTTTATAATTATTACCCTTTTTTTCATTATATTATAGCAATTATTCTTCTTTTACATATTATATAAATGAGTAAAGGAATTTTTATGTCATTTTAATAAAATTATTCTTTTTTAATACGTTATTTTATAAAATTTTATTTTTTTGCACAATTTTATATAAATTACTCTTCTTTTAATTATTTTATTATCATTATTCTTTTTTTATGTAATATATTAATGAATTTTTATATCACGTTAATAAAATTATTCTTTTTTTATACGTTATTTTAAAATTGTACTTTTTTTGCACAATTTTATATAAATTATTCTTTTTTTAATTATTTTATTACTATTACTATTATTAATGATTTTTTTAGACGTTCTTTTTTAAAAATTATTCTTTTTATACATTCTTTTGAGATCAGAGTTTCAGATGATGTGCGAGCTTTATAGATTAATTCATAATGGAAAGCTGGTTCTATAATTACTTTCTTATTACGGTATCTACAATGGTTTAATTATCAAGCCCTTGTCTGCTTCGTTTTGATACTAGGTACAGGTTGCTGTTGAGATTACTTCTGAAAGATATCACATCTGAAATAATCTGAAAGTATCTTTCAGAAGATAAGTTTTGAAATCCCTATTGTTTATACATAGGAGAAGTGCAGTGAAAGTAACCTTAGATAAGATGCTCCCTTTCTATAAAACTTCTCCAAGCCGCTAGGACTCTCACCGTCTGTGTCCAGGGGACCAGGCTAGCTCAGGGGTTAACGTACTCGCCTCTGAACTGATAGATCCAGGGTTCAATACCTACTGTGGCCCTCGATTTATTCACGTGGAAGGTGAATAAATCTGAGCCCGTCGTCCCTCGGAGATAACGTTAAGCCGTCGGTCCCTAGCCTATACGATGTCAGATACTTGTTAAAGATCACTACTCTAAATAAACTTAAGTTAGGCAAAATCTATGACTCCCAATGTAGAATCAATCACTATTGTGTGGTATCACAAAGAGCCCAATGTTAGGCCTATGTGTGTTCCCTAGTGGGACAGCCACTGCACCCTAAAGGGTTGCCTACTACGACTACTCCTCCCCTGTATCCATTGTGCAAGGACTGCTTTTCTTGGAAAACAACCCTTACTCATCCTCTAGTACAAACAGTTTTTACATTAATCATTTGTAAATTACACAAGGTTAGGTTGCAGTGGCAATCTCACGAGATAGAACACATATGCCAAAGATTGACCCTTTGGTCAATAACACAATGACATTTTTGACTTTTGGTCAAAACGCATTAGAAAAGCCCGTGCCCGACTCGGCCCGAATTTCGGGTCGGTTAGGACTCGGGTTTAGGATCTTACTTCTAGCTACGAGTCTGTTCTACAAGGTAGGTATGAGTATTCCCAAAGCTGGGTTACAAGGAAAGAACCAGTAACCCAGGTTCTTTTTCCATTAAAACGCAATGAATATTCTGTACTGAAAGTTCTAAACTAAACCAAACTTAATAGAGAAGGGATCTTTAAGGAGTACCTAACATTGTAAATTATCGCTAAATTTAAACGTACTTAATGCAGGGATTCTTAAAGAGTACCTGAAATCGTAAAGGCTCGGGACCTAACGTCCTCTCCGAGGGACGGCGTGGTCATATTTTTTTACCATGATTATTATCATATTACTCCCATTTTTATCATATTACTCCCACATGATCGGAGTAATAAATCGAGGGTCTGAGTGGGTATCGAACCCCGAATCTACCAGTCCAGAGGAGAGCATGCAAGCTACTCTGGTGCTCTATACATCTAACATATCAGTCATATATATAATATTAGTAAAATAATATAATAAAAAATATACATTTTTAGTTATATTATTATTGCTGAAGAAATTTAAACTGGTGAATAAAAACTTAGAAAAACATACCTATAATACTAATATTGGAAAATTTCAAAAAAATTACGTCTCCACACAAAAATAAAATATGTTAAGAAAAATAACAACGCGTTTCAAACATTTCTTCAGTGTTCATCTTCAGGTTTACATATAAGAAATATACATATCTGTGAGCTTCAAGACGTGTGTGGAAACGTAATTTTTGAAATCCCCCAATATGAGTAAATACTATAGTATAAGAGATTTCACAAGTAATGAACTTAAAATACTGTTTATAGAAAAATAAATTTGTGTGTTAAAACACTTCATCTGCTAGAAAGGCAGTTATCGACTCGTAATAAGGTATAGGTTAAATTAGTTTGTAGTGATCTTCTCCTGAGAGAATACGAGTACATGTAGCGTGAACATTGAACAATTCTGATACTATACAATGAACATTCTGCATTGGCTGTCATAAATTTTGCCTAACTCAAGTATACTTAGAGAAGGGATCTTTAACAAGTACCTGACACCGTACTGGCTAGAGAACGACGTCTTAACGTCCTTGGAGTTAATTATGCTAAATACGTAGTTCACTCTTACTGACCTACTCTCCTCCAGCCGTATAAACACTGCTTGAATATATTTAATACCAAGGTCAATTCATTTGCTATAACGTTTTCATAAAAGGTAACCTATTATATAGAGATTATTATGAAGATTAAAATAAAATACTTTCTAAAGAAAACTCTAAAATTAAGAACTATATTAACAGCATGAGAAGATCATTAATAGAATTACTTCGGGAATTCTTTAAGTTGGAACTGTCGGGGTCCCAGGGTAGGACCAGTGGCAACGTTCTCGCCTCTGGACTAGTAGATCCAGGGTTCAATACCCACTATGGTATTTACTCTGGAGAATAGGTAAGATCCTGAGCCCGAGCATAAGTCCGGGCCCAACCCGACTAGGGTCGGGTCGGGCCCAAATGTCAATTATTACTTTCGGGTTGGGTCGAGCCCAAATGTCTATTATTATTTTCCGGTAGCGTCGGGCCCAAATGTCTATTATTACTTTCGGGTCGGGTCGGGCCCAAATTTCTATTGTTACTTTCGGGTCGGATCGGGCCCAAATATAAATTATTACTTTCGGGTCGGTAATTAGGTTAGCTTAGCTTCTCTCTCTCTCTGTCTCTAATTTTTTTTTAATAAATATATATTTATGTATTATGTGTACAAAAACGATGTATGGATGTTAACCTAAGGAATATTTGTTATAACATAAATAATTTGCATAAGCCACATAACCGATATTTGCTTGGTTGGTGGAGAATAAACTCCAATATATGCCTAATATATACTCAATATATACCCGCGGGCCTGGGTCGAGTTTTATGTAAGATATAAGAGCTATGTTACAACATATAGCTCTTAACAGAGATATATGTTGTAATTCGTAATATGTATATGTATGTAATTTACGTTTTTTGAAGAGCTATATGTTCTTCCCTTCTAACCCAGTTTTGGGAATACTTGCACCCACCTTGCAGGACAGACTCGCAACTAGAAGTAAGATCCTAAACCCGAGTCCTAACCGACCCGAAATTCGGGCCGAGTCGGGCCCGGGCTTTTCTATCGCTAACTTTTTTTTTTTTTCGATAAATATATATTTAAATATTCACTTAATAAAGGGTAAGACGATCCAAACAGAGTCACTTGCCGTTGCGTCTAAAACATGCTTGGTCTCCCTTTCTCTTTTCTCCTGAAGACGGATTTACCGAAAATTTGATTTTGTAAGTGTTTCTCTTTACTCTATGTGTTACTCATCTTAGATTTTTAGCCTGGATCGGGTAGGGCTAGGTTTTTCAGGCCCAATCTTAACTCTACTCTGAAGGTGAATAAATCTGAGCACGTTGACTCTAGGAGAGGACGTCAAGCTCTCTGTCCAGAGCAGGCTCCATACAATGTCAGGGTGCTCGTTAAAGAACCCCAATCTAAACACACTTACGTTAAGACAAAATTTACGAATCCCAATGTATAATGTTCATTGTGTGGTATCACAAATGATCAATGTTCGAGCTAGGTGCGATCTCTCGTAGTACTGACACTGCAACTTAATAAATATCAGAAGATAACGGTAATTTTTACTGATATACGAGTACAACTGTTTGAGTCGTACAACTCAAAACTGTTAAAAACAGAGAAACCATAAAAAGGCAGCTAACTTGCGTGCCAATTAGAATAGTAAGAATTAAATTAGAGGATGATTTCATTGTCAACATATCAGACCATTAAGTTGTATAGTAAATAAACAAACATATTTATTAAAAAGTAAATTATAAGTTGATCATATGTTAGTGGGTGTCCAAACATATTTTTTTCTTTTTTTTTTTTATTTAAATTACTGATTCTGTTAATATAAGACAACCAAACATATAATTAATAAACGATTTCAAACAAATCAAGTTGAGAATTTGGAAGTTGGCAGTAACATCTGTAGACTGGTTAGGATAATTGGTGGAGAATCAGTGATTACATCACAGATGAATAGCTTCTGCAGCAGATGGCCTTATCAAGGTCGCCTGTTTAAGTCGAAGTTTTGCTAGTTTGCAAATGCTAAATCTATTTTCAATTAATCCCTTGCTTTGCCTTTACAGAAATATTTTGATATTGACTGTCAACACCTGCTGAGAGAAAAACACCCTGACTCCCCCCGCTGAAAAGGTAGGATTCATGCAATTCTTAACATCTGTTCTACAGTAAATATATCCACCATGAAGGAAGCCAAAACCGGTTTTGGTTCAAGTAACTGGTTTTATGCGGAAGACGCCTCACTCCCTCAGTCTTGTTCTCTGAACATTGTCCTAACACAATCAATCCGGGATACTGTATTTGAATTTCTTCTTCATTGGTTTGATGAAGAATTTCTTCACAACCACTCTGAAAAAATGGTTCATCAACACATACCACTACATTGAATTTCTTATTCATTGGTTTGATGAAAAATTTCTTCACAACCACTATGAAAAGATGGTTCATCAACACATACCACTGGATTCGAATTTCTTTTTCATTGGTTTGATAAAGAATTTCTTCACAAATACTTTAAAAATATTGGTTTATCAACACTGACAACTGTGTTGTCAATCAATCAAGCCGGGATATTGTATTTGAATTTCATCTTCATTGGTTTGATGAAGAATTTCTTCACAACCACACTGAAAAGAATTGTTCATAAACACAGACCATTGCATTTGAATTTCTTCTTCATTGGTTTGATGAAGAATTTCTTCACAACCACACTGAAAAGAATTGTTCATAAACACAGTCCATTGCATTTGAATTCCTTCTTCATTGATTTGATGAGAAACTCCCTTACAACCACTCTAAAAAAAGTGTTCAAAAGGGGTTCATTGTATTTGAATTTCTTCTTCATTGGTTTGCTGAAGAATTCCTTCACAACCACTTTGTACAGAGTGGTTCATCAACACAAACCACTGCAACTCTAATAATATATAAACTAAAGGATTATAGTGAGAACGCTCTTCTAAAATATAAATATTTCGACAAAAGAAATACTGCGATCTTTCACAATGTTTAATAATTCAATACAACAAAGAAAAAACAAATAAAAGTATACAAAAATATGTGAATCGTGTTGCAAATATAATGTTTATAAATAAAAAAATTAGTAAACAATATACTTAACCACTCATATGTTTTTTTAAATCATTTTGATGTTTTAATCTTTTTGTATTATAACAATAGTATATTTGAGTGACGTCGAGTATTTACATGGTGATCAATCACTTTAAAATTCAATACAATTAGGGTTTTTTTTAGCACTTGTGAAGTAGTACAGGGTCACCACTTCATAAAAAAAATCATCTATAGTATTGTAATTTCATTAATTAGAGATAAGATGAGGTCAGCCAAAGGTCATATGAGTAGGCAAAATCACTGTCATTAGAATTAACTTGAATGGTCATTATAATGAATTCTAACGTTATCATTCATTATTAACGTCATAAGGATTATTTACTGATAATAAATTTCTTCCTTATTCTTTTTCATTAAAAAAAAATTACGATATTCGTGATGAAACTTAGAAACTTAAGTATTTTTAAACATTTCTCTTAAAACTCATCATTTTAAAAAGAAATATGTTAGTTTTGTAGTTTTATTAATAAGAGATAATATGAGGTCAGATAGAGGTCATGTAAGTAAGGAAAATTATTGTCATTATAACTACCTCATCGTGAATTCAGCAGGGTCAGGGAATAAGCGTAATATGAGATTCACTGTATACTCGATACTGGAATTTCCGTAGAAATAGAGACGGAGACAGGTACGGAAACAGAAAGGTCCGGAAATTGGTAACACTGGTAAGTGGTAGCCTAATGGTGTGTAGGCTAGGCATATGAGAAGGGAGGATAGCTGGCTATTATCTGCCTCACCTTGCTTTAAATCACAATCATAATCATCAATTACAGGTGGATACAGTTAGTTTATGTTTACTATACATTAAAATACGTAATAATAGTATTGTTTATGCATAATAAAAGTATAGCTTGCTTAACATAACGAAACTGGAGTAACCTAGGCTACACTGTCTCACTCTGCCCTCATTGTGAATTACCAATACCCGGATGATAATTTATGCTGTTCGGAAAAAAAAAATACGAAAACTAGAAAATGCGGTTTGTTGAAGTACACAAACTTGAGGGTCAAGTATATTTCTAAACACTCATCACATTAAGAAAAAAAAATATAATACTTTTGTAGTTTCATTAATAAGATATAAGATAAGGTCAGCCAAAGGTCATTTAATCAAAATCATTCTTATACAATTACTTTGAATAGCTATGGTCATCGTATATTCTGTACGTTCAGTGGCAAATCATAAAATGAGATTCATCGTATTTCAAAACATCTCTCGTAAACAATCGTCACATCACAAAAAAAAAACGCTTGTTTTGTAGTTTCATTAATAAGATATACGATGTGGTCAGCCAAAGGTCATTTAAGCAAAATCATTGTTATATAATTTTTTTTGAATAGCTATGCTCATTGTATATTCTGTATGTTCAGTAAAGAATATGATAATATGATATTCATCGTATTTCTAAACATTCCTCGTAAAAAATCGTCACAAAACAAAAAAAAAACCGCTTGTTTTGTAGATTTATTAATAAGAGATGAAATGAGGTCAACCAAAGGTCATTAACTACCTCATCGTGAATTCTGAAGGTTCAGTGACAAAGCGTAACTTGATGTTGATCAAATTTCTAAGCATTATAAACACATAGTCTCCTGCCATATGTGTTCAAAATGAATCTACATTTGTCAAAATCTATTTGTGTATTTATTTTTTAAATACAACGGCATGAACTTCGAGGTACAAGCTCTCTGACAGGAGCTTAAATTCAAAACTATAAATGATTAATCTTAAAAATAAAATATTCAAGATTAATTTTCAAGATTTTATTAATCTTGAAAATAAAAAGGAGTAAGTACGAGACAAAATAAATATATATGAGTCACAATGTATTCAAGTATTTATTTTTTATATACAAGGGCATTACTTTGTAGGGACTAGTTTTGGCAAATGCTTAAATTTGAAACTATAATAAAAATATTTATATGAAAATATTTGTATATAAATAACACAAACCACAAAACTATAATCAACAATAAATAAACCACAAAAATGTTGTAAAATCTGGAGACTTATAGAAAAAAGAAGTAGAAAATTTCTGGACTTACTGTTAACTCTTTCGCTGCGCCAGTCTAATTCATTCTTGTTTGTGAAAAATGCACAAAAGGGACCAAAAAACGAAAATCGAGAAAAATTATATTTAAAATTTCTTTTAAATTCGTAGACTCAAAATCTACGAAGCTTCCCGATAAAAGCATTGAAAATCATGCAACTATAAAATACTCTCTTTTTTAGGGGTAACTAAAATAAAAATAAAAAATTATATTCAACCCAAAATGGTATATAATTCCCTAATATATAGAAAAACATTGTATTCTATGAAATTTCTTGTCAATATAATATAAACTTTTACTGTAAATACAATTTCAGGGGGTAACTATCTTATGTTCAAAGAAATAATTTCTCCAAAAAATACCAAATAATCAAAATCTATTCAATTATTTTAAATATGAGCTATAGAAACTACAAAAATTTTGGATAGATTCGTTGACTGTTTATTTTTTTATAGAGAAAATAATGACACTTGTGAAATTGAATGATCTTATAAAATAAATCTAAAAATTTTCGAAAGGAAAAAAACATATTGAATAACAAAAAAATTCAAAAATTCTTATTGAATTACTTATTAAATGACAAGTCGCAAATTTGCGATTTTTGCAACGAGAGGGTTAAGTTGAGTACACGAAAAATCAATGTACAGTAACCAGGAAACAGTGTGGATTTTACAAGATAAGGAAAGATGGAATGTGACTGTAGAAAGAGGGTGAGAAATATTTCCATGGCAACACCCTCTTGGATAACAGGGTGCTTTGCCACCCCCTATAGCCAGGCTTGGCCAGGCAGGGTAAATTAACAGGAGATGACACGTGGTTCTGCGGTGGGATAACTTGACCAAACTTTCCAGCAACGTTATAACATTTCTCACCAAACTAGTCAAGCGTTTCTTGTATCGTATTTAGTCATGATTCGAATAAAATAAACAAACAACTAAGACTCGAAAGAAAAGACAAATTTTTATCAACCAAAGATTTGGAAAAACCGATTTCACCGTAACCTTTTTCCAACGAAAGATTAATAATGTAAGAAAGCTTACTTAGAAAATTGGCATAAATCACATAGTCCTAAAAATATTAATTAATTTACAATTAACTAAAGTATAAGGTAGAGGAAAATTATAAAAAAAAAAGAAAGCTCCAGTCCAAAAACGAACTCCCAATGAAATAAAAATAAATCATTAGCTATGCAATCCGTAATTGTGTGGTATTTACTCATTCTGAGGTAAAATGAATAAAATTCATTTGTGTGGAGACTTTTGTTTGTTTATCCATTTTACTTCAGAATGAAATAAAAATAATAGAAGACATTTTTTTAAAAGAAAGCTAAAGATAAAAAATGTAAATCAGCAAAAATTAACCAGCCAATAAAACTACCTCTTAGAACAGAAAAGTTAATAAAATTATAGAAATATTTTTATAAAAATCTTTATAATATGTCTGACAGACATAGAAAAATGAAGAAGAAATTAATCTATAATAAAATAAGGAAAGGTGTAAGAAACAGTTAATCGAACTGACAGATATAGTAGCAATCAACAATAAAAATTGTTGATTTTTATATGATTACAACAATAGAAAAAGTTGTAAATTTTAGAATAAATCTTTTGAAATGAACTCAGAATGAAAAGGAGACCCGCAAAAAGATAAATTTTTAATTAAAAAACAGCTTAAAGTGTCCAATAACTCCTTAAGCATTTACTGTGGTTGGGTTTTTGACTCTGACAAAGACCGCTTGTTACGGTTGAAAGATCTTAGTCTTGTTTTCCCATTACATATTGTGGTTTTATCATTGATTGTTATTTCATGGGTTTATGTGAAATCTTTTTATACACTGTGGTAGATATAAACCGATGATAAACATTGAGTGTTCGAAAGGCGTCGATATTTGATAAAGTCTATTCTGCGGACACTTAGTGTTTCTTCCCCAATTCTAACTATGCCCATATATCAGTTGAATATCAAGCTATGCATACATAATACTCTATGCATAAATAATGAAACTCTAATCATACATAAACTAAAGGATTATAGTAAGATTGACGAAATATGATTAGACAAGTGATCAGAAAGGGAAAGAAACACTAAGTGTTCAAACAAAAAAGATTTGACCAAACATCGACAGATTTCAAAGTGTTCTATGGACTACTTAAGCACTCAACATCACCTTACTGAAGCGGAAGTAACCTGATGATGACTAAGTGTTCGAAATGCGTCGATTGATAAAACCTTTTTTGTGTGGAGCCTTAGTGTTTCTTACTCTTTCTAATTATGACGTTATAGCATTTGAGTATCAAGGTTTAATCACAGTAAGAAAACAGGAAAAAGATTAGCTAGGTCCAAACCACAGCAAGAAATCAGAAAAAAGAAAAACAAGGTCCATACCACAGTAAGAAATCAGAAAAGAATAACAAGGTTCATACCACAGTAAGAAATCAGAAAAAAGACTAACAAGGTCCATACCAAAGTAAAAAATCAGGAAAAAGACTAACAACGTCCATACCACAGTAAGAAATCAGGAAAAAGACTAACAAGGTCCAAACCACAGTAAGAAATCAGAAAAAGACTAACAAGATCCATTCCACAGTAAGAAATCAGAAAAAAAGACTAACAAGATCCAAACAACAGTAACAAATCAGAAAAAAGACTAACAAGATCCAAACCACAGTAACAAATCAGAAAAAAGACTAACAAGATCCAAACCACAGTAACAAATCAGAAAAAAGACTAACAAGATCCAAACCACAGTAACAAATCAGAAAAAAGACTAACAAGATCCACATAAGAACCAACCAACAGTAAGATCAAAATAACAGAAAATAAAAATCAGACATAACACAGATCAGATACATCCAAACCACAGTAAGAAATCAGAAAAAAGACTAACAAGATCCAACCACAGTAAAAATCAGAAAAGATAACAAGTCCATACCACAGTAAAAATCAGGAAAAAGACTAACAAGGTCCATACCACAGTAAGAAATCAGGAAAAAAGACTAACAACGTCCATACCACAGTAAGAAATCAGGAAAAAGACTAACAAGATCCAAACCACAGTAACAAATCAGAAAAAAGACTAACAAGATCCAAACTACAGTAAGAAATCAGATAAAAGACTCAGAACTTAGTCTTTTTTTCTGAATTCTTACTGTAGTTTGGATGTTGATTTTTGTTTCACGTGTTTATTGAGAGATCTTATTATCAAGCTCTCCGTTGAATAGCAGAGTAATATTAACCAAACCTTTGAATTAAGAATTCTTTCTACTCTTTATTTTCTTTTAATAATAGTATTTATGAAGCATTTTCAGTAAAAGAAAACGTTACGATTGTATGTTTTTCTTCTACCAAAACTTTTTAGAGTTAATATTATGGAAATAAGATTCATATTCTTTAAGATTCAATCATAAGGTGATACCTTCAAAAAAAAAAATTAGAAACATTTTTTTACCAGAATATGAAAAGAAAATAATTTTTAGAAGAAATTCAAAAGAAATAGGACTGCTATTAATAACAATAACATTAATATTGTTGTTGTCAGAGGAATACTCAACATCTAATGTTGATAATTCAATGTGAATAGTAATAACATTAGATATATTGTTGTGGGAAGGATATTCGAGAAATATGATGAGATCAAAACCTCAATAACAATAATAAACAATAACAATAATAAACAAGTGGAAAGCTAGTTGGATTACACGGGAGAGCTGCTAAAGGGCTTATTGTACAAGTGCTGCTTCGGGATTAGGAAGACTAATGTGGTGTTAGCGCAGCACTCCCTTTGGGGCTTCCTCGAGAAAGGCTTCAGTCTTACTTTTGAACTCATAAAATAAGACAGAACAACATCCCTACCTACTAGAGGTAAGATAGGGTCTAAGAAATCCAGCCCGAACAGACGCATGCCCACGGGTTTAAAGCATGACCCGGCCGAGCACAATATATACCTGGGTCGGGTCGGTAACCAGATCACCTGCTTTATCTAAATTATTTTATAACAAATATTCCTTAGTTTTAGGAATCTATATTCATATACATATACTAAATTTAGGAAACAGACCACAAGGACTATAAAACTTTAAATTACCCAAAGCACGACACAGAAAAAAGGAATAAAAAGCACACTTACAGAATTCTCAATATTTCGAACTGTTGTTCACAACTCACTTCAGAGTCTTGTGCCACAGCTTACTTTAGGGTCTTGTGCCACAACTCACTTCAGAGTCTTGTGCCACAGCTTACTTTAGGGTCTTGTGCCACAACTCACTTCAGAGTCTTGTGCCACAGCTTACTTTAGGGTCTTGTGCCACAACTCACTTCAGAGTCTTGTGCCACAGCTTACTTTAGGGTATTGTGCCACAACTCACTTCAGAGTCTTGTGCCACAGCTTACATTAGGGTCTTGTGCCACAACTCACTTCAGAGTCTTGTGCCACAGCTTACTTTAGGGTCTTGTGCCACAACTCACTTCAGAGTCTTGTGCCACAGCTTACTTTACGGTCTTGTGCCACAACTCACTTCAGAGTCTTGTGCCACTGACTATGAAGCTGGTTTTATGCTTGATGAAGGACACTTTGTACACCAAACGCCTTATTTAGACTATTAAACTTGTATGTGTAAAAACTTATTTGATTAGTTTTTTTAATTCTAAATTTCATATTGTAGTTTATTATTATTATTGAATAACTTAGTCTGATGTAATATAGAAAACCGTTCCAAATAAATGTACTTGAAGAAAAGTGGGTGTTTTATAGCTGGTATTCCAGTTAAACTAATCAATAAAAATTTTCGCTAGATAACAATCAATGATCAAACAACAATATGAAATGAGAAAAAAAGACTAAGATGTTTCTTAACTGTGACACATAGACAGAAACATAGCAAAGCCTCACTTTTCAATATTTCGAGAGTTAACACTTTGTCGTCCCTCCGTCAATTCACTTCTTCTCCTGAGGACGACAGTCATAACGGTCGAAATATTGAAAAGTGATTCTTTGTTATGTTTCTATCTATGTGTCACAGTTTATTTTAAATATGCGTTTATAACTTTTATATCTGTATATTCTACAGATTCTACATTATATATATATATATCGATAAAGAAGTTGGGTTTTTGACTCTCACGAAGACCGCTGGTTACGGTTGAAAGATCTTAGTCTTGTTTTCCCATTTTCTTATTGTGGTTTGATCATATATATATATATATATATATATATATATATATATATATATATATATGTACTACAAAAAGAAGAAGGGTGTATATCGCGTTGAATACATTTCGGGGAAACAATGACTTATAATCTGAAGTTTTTAATTTGGGATCTAATCCTCGCAAAACCATATTTGCATATTTGCATTCTTTTCATTACTGTTTTCTAAATTTATTGATAGTAATAATCAGGAAGGTATGGTAGTTGTTTTAAAGATTAACATACTGTTTATTAATTGATATATAAATATTTTATTTTTATATCAATTTATTTGTTGTCTAAGGTATATTGTGAGGACGGTAATGAGAGAATGAAGCAGGTATATTGATTAATACAGGAAGATAGAAAACAGCCATGTCAGAAGGCTTTCTGGTTCGTGCTTTTGCATACAGTTATGGGGGCATAGTGGCCTAGAAAGGTACACACAACGCTGAACTACTTTGCTGATGGCCAAACGGATATCATTATGGCTGCCGTATCTTTACCATCACTATGCTTGCTATCTATACGATTAAAAGGTAATCATGCCGCATAGTAATTTAGCTTTTTCATGTCGTAGTCAAACAATTACATTTTTTTTTTTTAAAACAAAAACAAAAAACAAATCCTTTCTCAAGTTGATGATATATTTTCAGGTTTTTCAATTCAACTCATAGCATGCTTAGAAATATATATTGATGTCTTTGCAATTGAAGAGACACAGTTCTAAAGGAGTTTTCTTTTTTTTAGAACATGGTATATTTATTGTATACCATATTTATTTATTTACAAATATATATTTTTTTTATTGTTATAACTGATAACCTAGCCGGTGATAACGTCAGTCGTTTACCGTTTTCTTTCTACATTAGGAATCCTAAATTTTGCCTAACTCAAGTAGTTTGTATTTTGAGTAGGAATCTTAAACGTTCTACCTAACATCATACAGATTCTACATTGGGAGTCCTAAATTTTGCCTAACTCGAGTGCATTTCGAGTAGGAATCTTTAACTTTGTACCTAACATCGTACAGATTCTACATTGGGAGTCCTAAATTTTGCCTAACTCAAGTGTATTTCGAGTAGCAATCTTTAACTTTGAACCTAACATCGTACAGATTCTACATTTGGAGTCCTAAATTTTGCCTAACTCAAGTGTATTTCGAGTAGCAATCTTTAACTTTGAACCTAACATCGTACAGATTCTACATTGGGAGTCCTAAATTTTGCCTAACTCAAGTGTATTTCGAGTAGCAATCTTTAACTTTGTAGCTAACATCGTACAGGCTTGGGACCGAGGGCTTAACGTCCTCTGCTTTGGGACGACGTACTCAGATTTATTCACCTCTTGCGTGAATAAAGTGGGCCAGGTGGGGATTGAACCCCACTGGTGGACTTACCAGTTCAGAAGCGAGTACTTTAACCACTGAGCTACCCTGGCTATCATTGTCTATTGCACATAGCATACCCATTGACATAACATCCATACCAAAGAAGGGCTTATCAAACAAGTGATCAAAGAAGAAGATCAAATCTTCTATAAAAGTTCTGAAGATATACTCCACGATAAGTATGACAATAATTCTGGTCATATGCTCCACGATAAGTATGAAAATAGTTCTGAAGATATCCTCTACGATGTGGATGAAAAGAGTTATGAACATATGCTCAACGATGATCATGAAAATAGTTCTGAAGATATGCTATGCTCTAAGCATCCATCAAAATAGTTGTGAAGATATACTCCACGATGAGCATGAAGATATACTACACGATGAGCGTGAATTCGTCTTTGTTAACATCTGCCAACATCCTTTTTACACATAAATTTCTTATGTCCCCATTTCCACAGTTTATATATATACAGGATTTAAACGATTTAATGTTATCACTTTCGTAAACTAACCTACATTGTAAACACTTGTCACTTGCGCATATCAGCTTGAGTCAGAGCATAGATAGGGAAAAGGTATATATGGTATTCCTAGGAGACTTACAACGTTGTTAGTAAAACCTTCAATTATAGTGTAACAAAAGCAGCTATGCAGAAACGACAAACTGATTTCATATGCCTTCCATCTTTGTTTAGCCCATTCACTCTCTCATTCTTTTTAATTATAATCAGACACTTTTATCTAGTCATATTGAGTGATTATCGAAGAATTAGCTAACTTTGAATACACACTATAAACTGATATCAAGTTCCACTAAGGAATTCCTTTCTATGAAACATTTCTCAGTCAACATCAAAGTTAAAATATCCAAGTGTTTTATTTATTGTATATATATATGTATAGTTCGTTCATATGTAAATATAGTTCAATCACAAATTAAAGTCGTATATAAGAAATGCAGAAAGTTACAGTGTGTTTTGCAACACTTCTATTCTATTCCACATCACGACTTGAACCTTCTTTTTGAAACGTATTAGCACTGAATAGTAATAGCAGTAACCTGCTTACTGCATACACCTTCATTATGGTGTATTCGCTGTATCACACTTTGTATCAAGGTGTATGCAGTAAGCAGGTTACTGCTATTACTGTTCAATGCTAATACGTTTCAAAAAGAAGGTTCAATGTACATAAAAAAACAATTAAAAATTAAAAGCGCACACTGACTGTATCTAATTTTCGGTTTGAACCACCTTCAAGAGGGATAAGAGAAGGAAACCAAGTGCACTGGTCCAGAGATGGTTGAATGGGTCTCCAAGTCTCTGGACCAGTGCTCTTGGTTTCCTTCTCTTATCTCTTCTGAAGATGGTTCAAACCGAAAATTAGACACTGTCAATGTGTGCTTTTAATTTCTAAATGTTTCTTTATGTATATTGAACTATATTTGTTTGTTTAGGATAGTATTGTCATCGAAAAAAGTATATATATATATATATATATTATATAAAGATTTCACATAAACACGTTAAATAACAATCAATGATAAAACCACAATATGAAATCGGAGAAAAGGCTAAGATCGTTCAACAAGCGATCTTCGTCAGAGGTGGGTTTTTGACTCTGACGAAGACCACTTGTTACGGTTGAAAGATCTTATCTTGTTTTCCCTTTTTCATATTGTGGTTCGATCATTGATATATATATATATATATATATATTTCTGTGCTCCGACTGCAAGATACATCGTAAGTCTACGTGAAAGTTTTGTAGTCATATTACCAATATAACTTGATTTAAGGAACTCTCAGTCTCCTATGATGCAGTTGTATCTGTATACGACATTGGTTTTCATATATATATATATATATAGGAATATATGAATTTTATGAATATTATGCCATTATGAAAAAGGAAAACAGCAGAAATAAATGCTATGAGGCCTTTCAACTTATGTCGTCAGAGAGCAAACAAAGTAAAAACTCTTTGTTTATATATATATTCTCAATGAATATATAATACTCAATATATATATATAGAGTCCCATCAAAGCGCAAAGCCTCTCTAATGTCAACCAAAGCCATAGTTATCTGCAAAACCTCTATATGACAGTGTAAGCTGAAATTTTAATATTATTACAAAATTATTGTATATACTAATGATAATAAGTACAAATATAGTAATATATACCCAAAGAATTGGTCAAGGAAGTAATTTCAAGTTATATCAGAGTGTCTGGTAGTTATATACTTATTAACTAAGCAATTAATATTTAATTTATAATAATTAACATACAATTAATTTCTATTTACCCAGTTATAATACGACTGTTTTTGTTGTTATACTTACAATGGTACAATGTTATTTCTGGTTTGTTTACATCGGTGTTTTCATTGACTGTATCACAATAACACTCACAATGAAATATGTTAAATGCAGGAACAAACTAATACACAGATATATTATCTATTCGGCATTATTTTTAAAGGGAATTAAATTCCTTGAGGCATTAATAAGACGGGTTTTGTGCGCACAATGGAATGAAAGACGCCCGTACGATCTCACCTAAAGCGGATCTAACACTGAGCTTCCACGAGGAGACTCCATTACTATCTCGTGTTGCCAACAAAACAGCATTAAATTCCCCTTTCTTGTTTGAATTTTCTACATATTTCCCTTTAAGATTCTTCAACACAAAACCTATTATGATGTTAAATATGCATTATAAACCACGATAATGCAGCTAATTAATCATCTTATTCATTACTAATTATTTATTGTGGCTCCATTTGTTTGAAAAAGTGAATTATAATGTTAAATAATCATTATGAAACAAAATAATGTAGCAATTAATAATCTTATTAATTAGTAATTAATTATTGTGACTCAACTTATCTGAAAAGTGCATAAAAGCCTAGTTTGCTATAAACTATAAGAATAAATGTAAACTAATTTAATTATTAATTGATTTAATTTAATTAGTTAGTTAAACTAATGATTAATCATTATTAGTTGATGTTATTTAATTATTAATATTCCATTGTTTTTTCTTGAGCACGTATATGCTACACAATTTTTCTTTAAACAGATACGTCTGGTTTAGCGTCAAACACTTCTAAATAAAATACTCTTAAGCCAACGTTTCGTGCATATTCGTTGGCATCTTCAGGGTTACAGCAATGCAGACTTCATTACAATAACACGAAACAAATTTTTATAATATTTATATAGATATATATAAAAAGATTTCACATAAACACGTGAAATACAATCAATGATCAAACCACAATAAGAAATGGGAAAACAAGACTAAGATTTTTCAACCTTAACAAGCGGTCTTCGTCAGTCTTATTGTGGTTTGATCATTGATAATACTTATAAAAATATATCTATAAGTATAAGTATTTTTATAAGTATAAAAATATACTTATAAAAAAAAGTTTAAATAATAATACTTTTTTTTTCATGTTATTGTAAATAATTTCTGTATTGATGTACTCTGAAGATGTCTACAAATATATACGAAACGTTGGCTTAAAGGTGTTTTACTTTTTGGCGCTAGACCAAACCTCGATAAAGTGTGTATTTAATATTTAATCATTTATTTTTTATCGTAACACTTTACAAGAACAATTATATTAAAAAAAAAATCATGATGAAAAGACGTTCATATATTTGAAAATTAAGAACAATTGTAAACAAAGTTTGAACAAAAGGTGACTGTACCAATTAAGAATGAAGCCAGGGTAGCTCAGTGGAAACGTGCTCGCCTCTGGTCTGGTAGACCCGGAATTCAACACCCACACTGATCCATGATTTATTCAAGTAGGAGGAGAATAAATCTGAGCGCGTCTTCCCTTGGAGAGGACTTGAAACCGTCGGTACCGAGCCTATACGATGTCAGGCACTCATTAAATATCTCTCACTCTAAAATATGCATTAGTTAGGCGAAATTTAGAGCCCCCAATATAGCTAAAATGTTCATTGTAAGGTATCACAAAGGGCCAATGTTCAGTATATGTGTGTTCTCTTACGACTGCTACTGCGGACTTGAAGCCGTCGGTACTGAGCCTATACGATGTCAGGCACTCATTAAATATCCCCTAATCTAAAAAAAACACATCAATTAGGCGAAATTAAGAACTCCCAATATAGCTAGAATATTCAGCCTATGTGTGTTCTCCTATAGGACTGCTATTGCAACCTGCTACCTCTATTAGCGCTTGACGTAATGGAAATATCATGCAATACCTTTTTATACTTTCCTAATTTTAATGAAAAGTTTGTATCAAAATTGCATCATTCTACAGTTAACTATTTATCTAAAAAAAAATTCTGACATCATAAAATGTCCCATAACAACTCTTTTCGTATATGTAATTTGAATAATAAACGATTCAGCTCATCGTATCAGAAAAGTAATCATTCTTGGTATAACTTGATTCTATGAAACACTTTATTTACTTATTGGTTATTTAATTAACAATCCTTCCAACCCTATTAGAAGGCTAAAAAGATGTTGGCTCCGAGATTTACTGAGCAATACTAACTGATTTCCAGTGATCAGAATAATTTATATGGAGTACCACTAATGGGTGGTTTCTCCACTCTTTTGTTTCATCTTGTTATTTATTACTTATCAATATTATTGTTACCTGTTGGGTGGATGTAATAAAAAAAAAATTAACAAATCATATTTTTTTGCTTTTTTTTTGTTCAGTATGACCTCTACAGTTATCGCTGGCTTAGAGCCCAGGGTAACTCAGTGCAAACGTGCTCGCCTCTAGACTGGTAGTTCCGGTTTTTTTTTTTTATCCACTATGGTCCTCGATTTATTCATGTGGGAGGTGAATAAATCAGAGGACGTTGTCCCTCAGAAAAGACTTCCAGCTTTCGGCATCGAGCCTGTATGATATCAAGTACTTGTTAATGATTCCGTAATCTAAATACACTTGAGTTTGTTGTAATTTAGGATTATCAATGTAGAATGTTCATTGTGTGATATCACAAAGGGCTAATATTCGGTGTATGTGCGATCTCTCGCAGTACTGCCACTACAATCTATCTTACTCCTGACGTGAATTATCGTTGCAAACATTCCATTTCGTTTTCAAGTCATAATAGCACATTATATCTTAATTCTTAGTAATAACATTAAATATTCCAGATAATGTATACCTTTTATTTTCTTTATCAACATGATAACATCCAAAATCCTACTTTAGAAATCAAAGGAATCAAGACAAGGACAAAAGGAGTAGAATGAATTTAAAACTATGATGACCATATTGAAAGTATAAAATAACAAAAATTCTTCTCAAAAAACTGCTTCATACTGAAATTTTTATTTTGTATAAAATAAATATTCCGCTGCAATGATGCAGCTCTGAAGATGTCTACAAATACAGACGAAACTTTGGATTAAATGTGTCTTCCTATTGGACGCTGGACCAAACCTCCAAAAAATATAATAGTACACCTTAAGGTGCCCTGCTGAAAATACACTTGAGTTGGGTGAAATTTAGGATTCCCAATGTATTTTTAATATTTAAATGTTTACTTTATATATATATATATATATATATATAACACTTTTTCGTTGGAAATACGATCCAAAACGGACAAATGTAGTTCAATATAGACAAAGAAACATAGAGAAATCAAATGAACACAATTACAGTCTCTAATTTTCGGTTTGAACCGTCTTCAGGAGAGATAGGAGACCCAACCGTCTCTGAACTAGTGCGCTTGGTTTCCCTCTCTTATCTCTCCTGAAGACGGTTCAAACCGAAAATTAGAGACCGTAAGTGTGTTCTTTTGATTTCTCTATGTTTCTTTGTCTATATATATATATATATAACAATTTATAAGAAGAATTTTAATTCTATAAAAAAATGATGATGTAAAGACGTTATTACATGTCTGAAAAACCAAACTTTTTTAATAAACATTTCCTAAGAATATTTTTTTTTTAGGAAAAATTGTAAACAAGATAGAACAATGTGATTGGAACGATGTGTCTATACCAGTTACCGTCTTTTTCACAAAATAAGAAATCCCCGAAAATAAGTCCTAGCATGATTTTCGGGACGTTTTGGACTATAAGCCCTCCTCTGAAAATAGTCCCTAGTTAAGATAATGTGAAAAATATAATTCGTTAAAAAATTGCTGTTGAATATAGTAGATATCTCTAGCTGTCGTAATATTTCAGAGAATTCTTTGGAACAAAATATTCCAAGAAATTACTTGTTCAGCTCTAAAGTTCGTTTCAAGCAGTCTACTTAGACAAGTATTCATTTAACGATAGCTACGAGTATATTGCAAGACACGAGAGATTCAGACCAATGATTCTACAGGAAATAGATTTGGAGGAAAATCAGAACGGAATTCAAAATTTTGATAATTCATGACGATGTTCCAGAATATGACATTTCTGTAATCAAATAAATTTAAATTTGATAAAAATAAATATAAATATAAAATAAATATTAAAGAAATATATGTAAATCTACTTAATGTACTTGAAGCCCTCCCACGAGAATAAACCCTATCAAGGATTTTGACCTAAAAATAAAGTAAGACAGTGTCTTATTTTCGGAAAAAGATGGTATAAAACAAGATTTTACTAAAAATCAATATCGAAACCACAATAAGAAATCAGAAAGAAGAGTCAGTTGAGATTTAACTCTAATGAAGACCGTTTGTTCAATTGAAAGATTTTTTGTCTTTTTTCTGATTTTTTTTTTTTGACAGTGGTGTAGAAAGGGGTGGGGATGTGACAGAAGGTGACATTTTAAGGGTGTAAACATAAAAAAATAGAAAAAAATTAAAATTATAAAAAACAAACAAAAAATCGTTGCTTTGCCAGTGCTTGTTGTGGTTTGTTCGTTTATTTTTATATCAGCTATACAAAAACCGGTATTAAAGAAGGAATTTGTAACGGGTAGAAAAATACTAAGTCATTTGATGATAATAAGCCACAGAAAGTTAATTATGTTTTAATATTTTTATCAAGCAAAACAGTATAAACAAAAAAAGTAGAAATCAATCTGTGAAACATTTTACTTTGTTGGGTTTTTAGAAGTGTCATTCTTTTAGATTATTCGAGTTGAAAGCCGAATTGAAAGCTTCAGCTTTTAATAGGCTGAAGAATGAGTCACTGTCAAGGAGTTGAATATGACTTGCTAGTTTAAAAACAGTTTGTTTTCATTATCATTTAGGACGTGATTTGGTTTTGTATCACTTTCCTATGTAGATAATTGAAGCGATAGGGAACTGGGCTTGTCATTCAGTACAACTAGCAATCTTTTAAAATCACATCAAGTAGTATGCTGGTGGTAGCTCATTGGTTTGCGAGCTCGAGTCTAGAAATATCCTTGATTTATTAACGCAAACGGTAGGAAACATGTTATTACGTTGTCTTTCGGACAGGATTAAGAATTTTTGACTTTATACGCAACTCTGACATCATCATCACATATAATGACGTCAGAGTCCGCTTACAGTAGCACACCTGCTCTGCCGTACAGCAATAGTAATATTACATTTAAAACAGAAATTACCCCTCGCTACTAACAAAAAAGAAACATTTAGAAAACATTACAAAAACTCATTTTGACATTTCGACGAATCGTCCTTATCAGAACTCGAATTTTCTTCACACCTCAAGGGAGTCACATTTCCTCTTCTCGTCATAATAATATTAAAATTCATTTTAGATAAGCAATAAAAATAAATAATAAAAGTTCAAATTTACAGTCTCTAGTTTTCGGTTTGAACCCTTATCTGGGAGATAAGAGAGCAAAACCAAGTGGACTGGTACAGAGACTGTTCCGGTCTGCACCAGTGCGCTTGGTTTCCCTTTCCTATTTCTCCTGATGACGGTTCAAACAAAAAATTGGAGGTTGTACGAGTGGTTTTTTTTGTTCCTTTACCTTTATTATACTTTATTTGTCCGTTTAAGATGTTTTATCCAACGTAAAAGTTAATAATAATTAATTATATATGCAAATGTATTCATTATCATTTTATTATTAGTTTGAACTGTTATACTTAATACTTCATCTATACCTAACTTCGATTTGGCTGAAAATCAGCTTACATATCTCTGATATACACTAAAACATATATTATAGTTCAATGTATAAAAAGAAACTTAGAGAAATTAAAAGCACACACTTAGAGTCTCTAATTTTCGGTTTGAACAGTCTTCAGGAGAGATAAGAGAGGGAAACCAAGCGCACTAGTACAGAGACGGTTGGAGACCGTATTATATATTATTAACCAATTATTCATATTACATGTACAGTATTGTTAATTTTTCGAATTGCATCTTTTCTTTTTATATTATTTTCATATTAATTTCAATGCGGTAAATTGCTTCGTAATTCGAGTAAATTGCAATATGAGCTAAGTCTGGGAACGAATTTAAAAAAACCATTAATTAAAAAAAAACTCATTATTTTTTGTTAAAGTTATGATGAAATTGGGACCATGCTGCTGGCGGAAAATTACCTTGTGTATTCTATAATATAGAAATGTCAAAATTCTTACAATAGTTGTAAGTTAGTGGAATCAGTTATTGTATGGTACTTCCTCCTTCCAGGGTAAAAAAAAAAAGTTAATGATATTAGGGAAAAAATTATGTATCCGCAAAAAAAAATTTATTATAAAAAACTAACAACCCTTTTCGAATACTTGATGTTCTTCTTTAGGTTACATCTAAAAAAATATATGCATATATGAACTTTAGGAACATTGGGGTGAATTAATTAAAATTGAATACAATATCTGACTTTTGAAAAAAAAGTATACCTGAAGAAGAACACTACGTGTTTAAAACTTGTTTAAATTATTAAACTCCTATATGTGGAGACTATTGCATTAACTTTTTTTTTACTCTATAACACATTTAATAGTATTTTTTTACAAAAAAAAGTGACTTTCCCATCATGCATAATTCTTCCCAAACAATAGGGATCTTCGTCTTTATGGGGCCCATTTTTGTGTAAAATATCAACTTGATCCATCATAGATTCTGGACCGTAGCGTGGTAACAAGCAATGCTAACACACTCACCCACCCACCCACCTACACACACACAGACATCATCGAAAAAACTTCATAAAACGTCTTCTGGGACCTCAAAACATGTAATTCCGTCAAAATCGGGAGATCGAATTTTTTCACGATCACTATACTTTACTTATAGTAAAGTAAAAATTAAGTATTATTCTTATTATTATTATTTGTTGAAAGTCATGGTGAAGTTAGGACCATGATGCTAGATGCTTATGATAAACGAAAACTAAAGGCGTCTTTTAATGAAGGCAGAAGGGAATAGACACCTCACAGCCAGTGTTTGTCTAAAGCTCTGCCTTGGAGAGCGCCCGCTCCCGATGATACACCGGGGGGAGGTCAGACTGCGTGCAAACTAAAGGCGTCTTTTAATGAAGGCAGAAGGGAATAGACACCTCACAGCCAGTCTTTGTCTAAAGCTCTGCCTTGGAGAGCGCCCGCTCCCGATGATACACCGGGGGGAGGTCAGACTGCGTGCAAATTCTCACTGTCTCCATGGCAACTTCAAACCCTTCTCACACCCATCCCACCACCCAAATAGCTCCGTACCATCCCTCCAACACCACCATGCCACCCAGGCAAGACTTCTCATTAGTACCCCCTAGCCAATTATATTTATATTTTTTTATCATTATTCCTCCCTTTTTGTCTATTTTATTCTTACGTATAATTTAATATGGAACTTTGCACGATCTTCTTTTTTTAAAATCTCTATAAACAAAGCACTTTTTGATGAATGTTGCTACAGTATCTTACGATCAACTCATTTCTTAAGAGACCATGATGGCCTAGTGGCAAAGTGCTCGCCTCTCAACTGGAAGCTCTGGGGTTCAATACCCACTCTGGTGACGCGGGGTGAATAAATCTGAGCACGTCGTCTCTCGGAGAGGACGTTAAGCAGTCGGTCCCGAGCCTGTACAATGTCAAGTACTCGTTAAAGATTGCTATTCTAAGTATACTTGAGTTAGAGCAAAATTTAGGACTCCTACTATAAAATGTTAATTCATTCTGAGGTAAAATGGATAAACCAACAAAAGTCTCCACACAAATGAAGTTTTATTCAACGCGTTTTGAACACTTTGTATTCATCATCAGGAAGACACTATAATACAAATTAAATCTAATTAGTTACAAAAATTAGAGTGAAAAATTTTGTTGGTTTATCCATTTTACCTCAGAATGAGTAAATACCACACAATGACGGATTGCACAACTAATGATTTAAAAATGTTAATTTATAACAAATTTTATAAAAAATGTAAAAAGTATAACAAACAACCAATATTTGGTATGTGTATGTTCTCTTGTCGAATTGTCTCTGCAACCTAATCTAAGCTGTATTCTCCATATATTTATTGACATTGGTTACATACAGTGTTGAGTATTTGTTTTACTGCCAAATATCTCTTTGGCTGCAGTATTACTGCTTTGGGTAACACTAACGTATTTTGTGACACAATATGAACGAACACTGTAGTCATAATACCACAATGGTTGAAAAATAATCGCTAATCTGATAACTGTTTAGAGCAGAAGTGCTTTGTGTGGGGTATCACAAAGAATCAATGTTCGGTCTATGTGTGTGTGTTTACTGTAACCTAACCAAACTCATTTCTGGAAGGCCAGGGTAGCCTAGTTTCAACCTCCTGGCCTCGTAGATCCTGGGTTCAATACCCACTCTGACCCTCGATTTTTTCACTTGAGAAGTGAATAAATCTGAGTACGTCATTCCTCAGAAAGAACGTTAAGCTGTCGGTCCCTTAAATATGCCAACTCTAAATACATTTCAGTTAAAAAAAAAATTTAAGACTCTCAATTTAAAATCAATCTTCATTTTGTGGTATCACAAAGATCCTACTGTTCGGTATATGTGTGTTATCTTGTGGACTATCAGAGTAACCTAACCTGACCCATTTATTCAGAACAACATAAATGTTCAGGTTTTTCAATCCAACTCATAGCAGGAATAGCATTATCATCGTGATGTCTTTGCTATTGAAGGGACAATAGACCTAAAGGAGTTTTCTTTTTTATATGATCTGGCATATTTATTTTTATACCATGTACATTTATTTATACATAAAAAAATTTCATATAAAATCATGAAAAAAACAATCAACGATCAAACCACAATATGAAATGGGAAAACAAGGTTAAGATCTTTCAACCGTAACAAGCGGTCTTCGTCAGAGACAAAAACCCAACTAATGGGTTTGTTCAGTTGGATTTTTGACTCTTACGAAGACCGCTTGTTACGGTTGAAAGATCTTAGTCTTGTTTTCCCATTTCATATTGTGGTTTGATCATTGATTTATTTATACATATAACGTAAAATATAATTAGTTAGTTTGGTGCTCTCTCTGATAACATTCATTATTCATACAGTTACGTTTTTATTGCGATTACATTCTTACACACATAATAAACACATCAAAATCAAAACGACACTAAGAAATGAGAAATAACACTAAGATATTTCTACCGTAAGAAGTGATCTTTATCAGAGTCAAATGCAAAGAGAGCTTGTTACAGTTGAAACATTTTGGGTTATTTTTTCTGATTACTTTCTGTAGTTTGGGCTTTGTTTTTGTTTATTGTAAAATCTTGTTATTGTATACACATATGTATTTGTAATGTTTGGCAGCAGTCCTTCTATAAGACACACATTATTAAAATAACACCAATCTTTGGCTGACACCTCTTTCTTAACAAGCTTCTTACTTTTCCTAAATGAAACTTTCGTTATTACTTTTTATAAATAAGCTACTCACAGCTGGGTTTTTACAGTAGGTCACCAGTGTGAGTTTTTCATTTATGTTTTTGCTTCTCGCATTCCTCCTTACAATTTTTGTAATACTCTTTCATCAAGTTTATGCAGCACTGAATATTGAATTTTGTAATAAACTGTATGTGAAATTGTTTGTCTATAATTAATTTGTTCCTCTTTTCTTAAATGAAGGTACCATATTCTTTCAGAATGCGATCTAAATTTTCATTAGAGTAACCGTTATTAACGAATTCTTGTGGTGTTCTATTTGAATATTACCCAATTCGATACGATCTTACATGTTCTGTGTATTAAGGCTTTAATAACTCCATCTTTCTAGCATTGAGGGAATTCACTCTCAATACTGAGATAGAAGGTTACTTATTCTATTCTCTCATAAATACTGAAGTTTAGATTTCGCCATGCACGACTTTAATACTGAAATAAAAAAAAAAGTTAATTTTGTTGTCTGTTGCTTTTTCTATTGTAAACTTCAAGCTTGATTCTTTCTCAAGTGTATTTTTCAATGCGTCAATTTGGTCTGTGCAAATTGATGGAGACGCTATGAGCTCACTACTTTGTTTGACCTTTCCCAACTTACTACATGTGTCACCAGAAAATAACATAATGGACAAAGAGCAGGCATCAAACCTTCCGTATAATGCCGTTATGTACAAGACTGTTCTATTATATCAAGAGGAAAACACCACAGACTTCTTTCCCTTTGGCGATATTTAATACCTTACAGTTAATTTACCTGCCTAAATTGCTCAGACTGTAATATTTTCCCTGAGTTTGCATATTGTTATACAAATTCGCTCCTGCTTTTAAAAAAGCCTTTCTTCTTAGCTTCGGCTCATTAGACACCATGTCAATCCCAGCCTTTGATGCAAAGCAAGTCCACTATTGACACTAGTAGTGGGAATGAAGCTGTTATTTTGTTCTGCCAACAGATGGCGCTGAGAGCCTCGATATAGTGCAACAAGGCTTTCGTCTTCAAAACTGTTCTAGTTCAAAAAACACGACTAGCTACTTTACCACTATTTCATTTAAATTTTCCTATAAATATTTCATACGTATGTAAGTATATACGTATTATATAAGTATCTTATAAGTAATTCGTGAAATACGCATACTCAAAGAGTAAATACCCAAAGTAGAAATCGCCGCAGTTACCACCATTCGTACGACTACTTTTTTATATTAAATTTTATATTAATTCTATCCATAATTTTGTTATATACAACTCAATTTTTTTTCACTTCCCGTTATATATGTGATTATAGATGATCAAACTACAATATGAAATGGGAAAACAAGACTAAGGTCTTTCGACCGTAATAAGTGGTTTTCGTCAGAGTCAAAAACCCAACTAAGACACTAGATGCAGAAAACATTTGATGAGGGGTTGAGAAGAGTGGGAGGGAAGAGTGGTATATTAAAAGGTGAAAGTGCAGAAAAGGACAAATGTTCAGAAAGGGATATTTGGGGAAACAAATTTAAAGAATATATATATATAAAGATTTCACATAAAATCATAAAATTTAAGATGTTAATTTAAGATTTAAGATGATTAATCATAAAATTTTATGTTAATCATAAAATCACATAATATTTCACAATCAATGATCAAACCACAATATGAAATTTCCTATTCATATTGTGGTTAATTATATAATATATATTTATAAATATATATATATATATATATATTTATAAATTAATAAATTAAAAAAATGAAAACGGTCCAACAACGGAATTTTAAATAAAATCCAATTAAAAAAGATAGCACACAGATAGACAAAGGAATAACTCACTGCTATATTTCGACCATCGTTGTCATCAGGAGGCGAAGAGTCCCGCAGGAAGGCATGCGGTGACACTTTAGTAATGTAATGAGTAAAACAGTAATGAATTGTCGACCATGGGACAGATATGTAACATAAAAAGGATAAATCGGGATGCGGTCAGTTTCTTCCACTTCCAATCAAACTCTCATTGCCTATATTATATACATGTCTATATTATAGGCAATGAGAGTTTAATTGGTAGTGGAAGAAACTGACCGCATCCCGATTTTTCCTATCCGATATATATATATAAAAATTAATAATCAACAATAACTCTTGATATAATATATATATGATTCGTAACAATATTGACCAATAGGAGTGAAGTAAACAGGTCCATGCGTGCGGTCCCAGTTACCCGCTGCTCAGCGAAGCCTCAGGACAACCTTTCCCCGGACAACCCATAGAAGACTGTATATAAGGACCAACGTCTGGGCCATTACCTTGCCTGAAGATAACCAGATAATGGTTGAAACATGTCGCAAATATCATATTCCTTTCCCCGGACAACTCATAGAAGACTATATATATATATATTGATAAAAGTATCCACCGTGGAATAGAAACAAAACTAAAATTTATCAGGACTCAGCCAGTTCTTCATTTTAGACCATTTAGACTTTCTTGCCGTCTTTAGGAGAGGATAAAGAAATACAAGAAGAAACACAGGATTGGAGCCATGAAATCGTCCAACGACCTCTACAAATAAACACTTCTTTCGATAAAAATACTATCCGGAAACGATAGTTCAGTCTAGATGAAGAAACATAGAGAAATTAAAAACACACAGTTACAGACTCTAATTTTTGGTTTGAATCGTCTTCAGGAGAGATCAAAGAAAGAAACCAAGTGCACTGGTACAGAGACGGTTTGAGTGTGTATTTTTAATTTCTCTATGTTTCTTCATCTATAATGAACTTTATATGTATATAAGGATTCAACAGAGAGCTATTGTTTAAAATTTTATTTTCAATATAGGACATATAATATCCAGGAAATGAGGCTCTCACATATCACGACATCATATATATGGAAGCGTCTATGGGTGTGAAAGGACTTCTTTTCATACATGCTCGAAGAAGATCTTCCATGTTTTGTCTACTGAAGAGAGGAAGGCCCATGTTGCTATGATTCAAGTAGGTTTAGAAAACAAATAACTCTAATTATAATATATAATCATAATAATATTTCTGAACAGTGATTCAACTTCTAGAAATCCAACCGTGCCTTTAGGCTTTATTGTTTTATTATATCCAGGAAATCGTCAGTTGATTTCAACAACTATTTCGCTCGCATGATATATATATATATATATACTACTAAGAATAAAATGAAAGGACCGTATGGACAATAAACACATTAACAAATAGGTAAGAACAGAGAAAGTCACTACAGAATTCACTTTGATATTTTGACATCCGTCTTCATCAGAAAGAAGTACGAAGTACTGGCGTTGAGAACCAAACAGCCACTGGCGTCCAGAGAAAATCGTAGAACCACCGCAGTACTGACCCCCCCCCCAGCCAGGACTGACTCCTCTACTGGGTGGCAGCACTACAGAAATATCGAGTGAGTTCTGTAGTGACTTTCTCTGTTCTTTTCTTTGTGTTAATATATATATATATATATATATATATATATATTGTAAAGAAATAACTGAACATGGTGTGTTAAACAAAAAAAAAGTGTTTATAAAAGAATGGACTGTTTAACAGAATCCTTGTGTGTGTGTGTGTGTGTGTGTGTGTGTGTGTGTGTGTGTGTGTGTGTGTGTGTGTATGTTTGTGTGTGTGGGTGTGTGTGTCTGCTTTCGTTTTTTTCGAGGAATTCAACTGAAGGCTCCATTTATTTATATTACATGCATTTTCAATCATTTAACAGAGTTCACATTAAAATTGGTTGAAATCTATGTTATTAATGAATGTTGTAAAATCATGTATGAGTTCTGTGGACTCAAATTTGTCCATTGAGGGTAGCCATGCATACTTTGAACTTAGTATTATTTTGTTACTGAGTGTGTGTGTGTGTTTGTGATTGTGTGTTTGTGAGTGCACGTATGTGTGTAGTATGGTATATCTAAAATAATAATAAGATGTTTTGAAATATATTGAAAAATAAAAATTTAAAAAAACTTACTCGATTTTTTGGAGTTTGTTTGAGTCCTATAGCTGGTTGACTCCTGTTGCTCTGAAAAACATAAAAACAAAAATTAAAAATTATATTCAGTATTCTGTTATAATGTCTAGAATTTAAAGTTAAAATAACATTATGTATCCATATATATGTAGTTTCAGTTCCAATTATACTCTGGCATTATGTTGTCATAAAATAAGGAATTACTGCAACAACTACTTAAGATAAATAGGTCTGAAAGTGCAATAATATTAATTTAAAGATTGAATGAAATAGCCAACAGCAACAGACTATCCTACAGTAGAACCTCATAGTACGCGTTCCTTATTATACGAGCAATAGACTTTATGAGCAGCCACTTGTAATATGACGAGTAAAAGTTCGTAGCACGAGTGACCGTCTTCCTCATGCCTAAACCCGTTTTAACTTTAGTAGATCACAAAAACACGATAATTTCCTGCATCCATATTTATTATTCATATTACATATTCAGTATAGAATATATATTCTAATTGCACCTTTTCTGTTTAAGAAATAAACTAAAAACAAGCACTTCTGGATTAGAACGGACTATTTATTCTGATATTAATATCATTGCGAAAAAATTCTTCTTAGGACGAGTAAATCACAATATGATCTTGGTTTGGGAACAAATTAAACTCATCAAACTCAAATACACGAATTATAATAATTATGATTATTGATACAGAGGAAAAGACAAACTAAGTCTTCAAACACAAAAAGAATTTAATCAAACGACGCGTTTCGAATGCCTAGTGTTCATCGTCACGTAATCAACATGAAGTTTGTATATACAACATAAAGGTTTTATGTTAATACGAAAGTTGTATTTGCATGAGAAGGATGTATAAACAACAAGAAGTGATTGTATACACAACGCGAAGGTAGTACATACAACACGAAGGTTGTGCATCCATTAAGAAGGTTTTATAAACAGCACGAGATGTGTTTATACAACGTTAAGGTTTTATATACCATGCGAAAGCTGTATTTGAACTAGAAGGTTGTATATACAACACGAAGGTTGTGAATCCGTCAAGAAGGTTGTATAAACAGCACGACATGTGTTTATACAACGCGAAAGTTGTATTTGAACCAGAAGTTTGTATATACAACACTAAGGTTGTATGTGCAACACGAAGGTATTGTATACACAACACGAACGTTGTGGATACATCAAGGAGGCTGTATAAACAACAAGAAAGTTGTACGTTCAACTCGAAGGTTGTGCATATAACGTAAAGGTTATATATACAATGAAAAAGTTGTATAAGAACGAGGAAGTTGTATAAAAAACGCGAAAGTTGTGTACACATCAAGAGGGTATTGTATAAACAATATGAAGTTTGTATATACAACGTAAAGGTTTATATATGACACGAAAACTGTATATGAAAGAGAAGGAAGTGTAAAACACACGAAGGTTGTATGAACAACGCGAAGGTTGTATATACAAACATCGACGTTTATTCATATATAAACTTCACGAAGTTAGTATATAAAACAAGAAGCTTGTATATACATCAAAAGATTGTATAAACCAGGCAAAGCTTGTATATACAACGTAAAAAATTTTTCATAAAACACGAAAGATGTATATAAATGCAAAAATTGTATAAAAAGCATTAAGTTAGTACATTTTGTATGTTTTTGACAATACTAAGCTGATGGACCTAAGGTGGATTATATATCCGCAGAGCGAGTCAATGAAGTGAAAGAGTCGCCTGCTGAAGCGAGTTATCAACAGTTTACAATCTTCTCGGCCGTACACGCTCCACCTCTAACCACCTCAGCCCATTCCAAGACGATCATACTCCTGGCTTTGACTTCCCTGTCGCTGCTTAAATCACATAGCATGTCAACTGCTGTCTAAATCGAGAGCCAGAGTGGGATCAATTCCGAGGGAAGACGTGCTCAGGTTTATTCATCTTCAGAGTGAATAAATCTCTAGCCAGAGTGGGGTCCATTCCGAGGGAAGACGTGCTCAGATTTATTCATCTTCAGAGTGAATAAATCTCTAGCCAGAGTGGGGTCCATTCCGAGGGACGTCGTGCTAAGGTTTATTCATCTTCAGAGTGAATAAATCGAGAGCCAGAGTGGGGTCTATTTTTAGGGACGACGCGCTCAGGTTTTTTCATCTTCACAGTGAATAAATTTCTAGCCAGTGTGGAGTCCATCCCGAGGGAATACGTGCTCACGATTATTCATCTTCGGAGTGATTAAATCTCCTGCCAGAGTAGGGTCCATTCCGAGGGATGACGTGTTCATATTTATTCATCTTCAGAGTGAATAAATCGAGAGCCAGAGTGGGGTCTATTTTTAGGGACGACGCGCTCAGGTTTTTTCATCTTCACAGTGAATAAATTTCTAGCCAGTGTGGAGTCCATCCCTAGGGAATACGTGCTCACGATTATTCATCTTCGGAGTGATTAAATCTCCTGCCAGAGTAGGGTCCATTCCGAGGGATGACGTGTTCATATTTATTCATCTTCAGAGTGAATAAATCTCTAGCCAGAGTGGGGTCCATTCCGAGGGACGTCGTGCTAAGGTTTATTCATCTTCAGAGTGAATAAATCGAGAGCCAGAGTGGGGTCTATTTTTAGGGACGACGCGCTCAGGTTTTTTCATCTTCAGAGTGAATAAATTTCTAGCCAGTGTGGAGTCCATCCTGAGGGAATACGTGCTCACGATTATTCATCTTCGGAGTGATTAAATCTCCTGCCAGAGTAGGGTCCATATATATTCATATAGGGTCCATATGTGTTCATATTTATTCATCTTCAGAGTGAATAAATCGAGAGCCAGAGTGGGGTCCATTCCGAGGGACGACGTGCTCAGATTTATTCATTTTCAGAGTGAATAAATCGAGAGCCAGAGTGGGGTCCATTCCGAGGGACGACGTGCTCAGATTTATTCATCTTCAGAGTGAATAAATCGAGAGCCAGAGTGGGGTCCATTCCGAGGGACGACGTGCTCAGATTTATTCATTTTCAGAGTGAATAAATCGAGAGCCAGAGTGGGGTCCATTCCGAGGGACGACGTGCTCAGATTTATTCATTTTCAGAGTGAATAAATCGAGAGCCAGAGTGGGGTCCATTCCGAGGGACGACGTGTCGTTTTCAAACGAGCAGGTCTTCAGGTTCATATCATTTCAGAGTGAATAAATCGAGAGCCAGAGTGGGTCCATTCCGAGGGACGACGTGCTCAGATTTATTCATTTTCAGAGTGAATAAATCGAGAGCCAGAGTGGGGTCCATTCCGAGGGACGACGTGCTCAGATTTATTCATTTTCAGAGTGAATAAATCGAGAGCCAGAGTGGGGTCCATTCCGAGGGACGACGTGCTCAGATTTATTCATCTTCAGAGTGAATATATCGAGAGCCAGAGTGGGTATCGAACTTTAGACATACCAGACCAGTGGCGAGCACGTAAGCCATTGAGCTACTCTGGCACCCTCTATAAAGATGAAATCATCCATAAAGAGTCCTTTCTTAAACAATACAATAAAAAGAAACTGGTGAAGCTGTACAAACAAAGAAAAGAATTAATTCAACCAATGAACAATTATTTTCTTTATTTCAAAAATATTCGATGAAAAAAGCCCTGATGAAGAATAGTTTCTTCATTGAAAGACTAATTAAAGTGATTCGTCCAAAAAATGTTAATTTGAACAAGGAGATTAATTAAAACTGTATCAATATGAGTAAATTAATTAATTACTCATGTCTTTATTGTAATAAATGTATGAATTGTTAAGAGAGGCTCAAGTAGGGACAGATATTAAAATTCATTGCATTATGTAATGTAGTTATCACATCTTTTGCCCATTTTCAGTAAATAGCTACTGCGTACAGAAACTGTTGGCACGTTAGTAACTTCATTTTTTTTGGCGAAATATGATCTCCTTTAGTCTGTTCTGTGTAATTAATCAAGGAGCGTCCCCCTCCTCCTCCACACTCGACCGAGAATGCGCTACGTCATTGATTTACATTGACCAAAAACCAGTTAAAACCTTTTAATGCATTCATTAGATTGAAATATCAACGGTGGAGCCCTTAACTTATCTGAACTGTATCCAAGTGAGAAGCAATTGTGAATGGTGGTAACTTTTTCTAATAATAATACACGCTAGTAAATGAGAGTGGATCTCTATATGTAATGTTCGTGAGTTTGTTTGTTTACCCATTTTCCATAGTGATAAAGACTTAAAAAATAATATATATATTACTTATTACCTGAATAATGTTAAATAAAAGAAAATTATTATTTAATTTCAAAAATTGGAGCCAGGGTAGCCAGTAGCTTGCGTACTCGCAATCTGTACTATTATATAAAAGGGAACGTCTTCCTGTACGGTATCTATCTATTTGACTTAATTGCTACCAACTAATGAGCAGTATCAAATTGATAATTGGGCCTATCTAATTGCTGTAATTATAGCTACAAATCAAAGTCATCATAATTAGGCAGCATTATAATACATTCTATAATGAATACGTCATTATGACAACACATATATTCTCAATAACATTTAATAAAGCAAAACCAATTTAAATGTTTATGTTTATGTGCTATTTTTTATGTGCATTATTTCATGTGCATACATGAAAACGAAGGTTTTGGAGTTCACAAAACTATTTCGATAGAACATTCAAATTCTATATCTGAATTCATTTATTTTAAATTATTTCTTTTAATACTTGCGTATTTTTAAACTTTAATTGTGAAACTAGATTTCAACACAATGTGATAATCTACATAAATAATAATCCGAAATTTTTATTTATATAGAAATAATATATTCGACATTTTCATTACTGTTAACCGCACAACAAATTGATTTTCAACACATTTGAACGCCACATTTCTCCAGTTATACCTCCCAAAAAACCAGGGATAGGTTATTCTATTTCTAAGATATTAAAAAATACTACGTTAACTACGTTAATACTAAGGCTCATACTTAATAAAGTTTAGGTAAACTTAACACAACATTCATTGACTGTTAGGGGGTACGAAGGTTCGCCGCGTCTGCTAGTAATTCAATAATAGCCCTAATACGTGTGTTGTGTTTGTATAATTGTGAAAATAAAAAGGAAAGTAACAATACATTTAATGTATTTAGTATAGTTTTCTAAAAAGGGTGAATAATCCCCCCCTAATAGGTATTTGACCCTACAAGGGTTGAAAGGTTTTCATACTATGACGTTATCTGATGACGTCTGGAGGACTGGGTATAACGAGGGTCGTAATTATTTGCCTTTTCGCTGCCAGCTCGATTCTGTTTCCCTACAGTTACCTTCAAGGGGGTGGGGGTGGGTGGAGTAGTTTTACCTATCTCTCTCTGAAGGGGTAACAAAAGTAGGTCACTGATCTCACTGGGTCTATTTATAGGAAGAAAACACACTCCAGCCTCGAATATCTATACCAATAGAGACCCAAACAGGTCGAAAATCAGAAAAGTCCGAAAATTAGTAACACTGGTAAGTGGTAGTCTAATCGTGGGTAGGACACTCGACCCTCATATATCCGTACTAATAGAGACCCAGACAGGTCGAAAAACAGAAAAGTTCGAACATTAGTAACACTGGTAAGTGGTAGTCTAATCGTGGGTAGGACACTCGACCCTCATATATCCGTACTAATAGAGACCCAGACAGGTCGGAAAACAGAAATGTCCGAAAATTAGTAACACTGGTAAGTGGTAGTCTAATCGTGGGTAGGACACTCGACCCTCATATATCCGTAGTAATAGAGACCCAGACAGGTCGAAAAACAGAAAAGTTCGAACATTAGTAACACTGGTAAGTGGTAGTCTAATAGTTGACAGCATAGCAAGACAGTATATAGATAACCTCAATAAAACATTCTAGAAGGGCTAGTTATTTATGATCCATATATAGTTATTTTTTTCTAGAAGGGCTCAATTTCATTTACTTCAGCACACTACACATATAATTTAAATAAACACTATAATTAATACATAATAATCTTATGATAAACAAAAAAAGCCTATCCTAACTTTTGAAGGGAGACCAAGACAAACAATCAATATATATAAAATACAAACTTTGTTTGTTCGCTCTAAACATAAAACTGGAGACATTTAGATACAAAGAAACATATGGATCGTATATAATTTTTTTCGGGGGAACTATTTTTTTTATTGTTTAAACCAGGGGTTTAAACAATAAAAAAAATAAAATAAATAAATAAAAAAAAAATCATTTCTTTGAGTAAAGACCATTTTGGCACTATAGATAACTCTCTGGTGTCATTGTATTTTTTAGTTAATGCCTGAAGAAGAACACTACGTGTTCGAAACGCGTTGTTTATATCATTAAAAGTTTTATATGTGGAGACCATTTCATTAGATTTTTACCCTACAATAACTACGGTATTTTGATTTTGAATAGGGTCCTTTTTTGGGATCTACCACTCATAACCAAAACACTGGGGAATAATCTACCGCCTGGGCAACGCTGGATAGATCAGCCAGTAGGATATATAGCCTAACCTCAACACAGTTTAGTATAGTTAAGCTACCTCAATTTCATTTACCTTAACTCGCGGATAATAATTTGGAAGAAAAAAAAAGTACGGAAATTTGAAAGTACAGTTTCTTGAAAAACGGAAACTCAAGAGTCGAGTCTCTTTGGAGTTTTTCTGGAGAGACCTTTCTCTGGAGTAGAAGTGAAATTCTGACTAAATTCTCTTGATATCCCTGGCGAAAGGCTAGTATTCTAGTTGGTCCACTTGTGTTACTAAGATGACAATACTGTCCCAATAGAATCAACCACATCCCATTAAAACAGGTGTTGGCAAACTTTTTGGCTCGCGAGCCAAATAGACTGCAAAAAATATATCAGGCGAGCCGGATTAAAAGATAGACCTCAACCCATCGGCACGATCTCTATTTTGTATATTTTACCCTCCTTTTGAATATATGTATGAAAAACAAGGAGCATAAAAAACATAGAGTAATTTAATTTAAATCCCTTACCAGACCAATTTATATACACATATAACAGTTAAAAATTAAAAATAGGTAGCACACAAAGTAAAGAAACACACAAACTCAAATTTTCGGGCAATCCGTTTTCAGGAGAAAAGAGAAAAAAGAGAACAAGGACGTTGTAGAAACGTAATAGGTTACTAGCCCCAAGGTCTACAACGTGCTTGGTCTCCCTTTCTCTTTTCTCCTGAAGACGGATTGCCCGAAAATTTGAGGTTGTAAGTGTGTTTCTTTACTTTGTGTGCTACCTATCTTCAATATCTTCAACAGTCGTTATCAGCCTTTGGAGCGATTCACTTCTTTTCCTGAAGACGAGGACATCGAAATATAGTAGTGAGTTCAGTGATTTCCTTTCTATGTGTTCTTTTTAAATTCTAGTTTATTCAGTTCGAAGAATCGTTTCATCTAATTGTATATATATATATATGACTCATTATAAAAAATATAGTCTTCTGTTCTTCATCATATTGGTATTTTAACTTTATTCCTAATTCTAGTTTTAAATTAGTTGTCATCTCTGGAATGTCTTCTGAATTTTCATTACATAATACTAGTCCTTCAGAGGCAACACAACAGTCATTACCGTTTGATCGACTGACCCAGAGTTAGTCAATATCAGGTGGTTGTATTTGTTTTGTAAAACCTTTATGTCTAAAAACAGGAAAAAATCTAAACACAATCTGATACAGTCCTCGATCAATACTCATGCTGATATATCAAGAAAGTTAGCACCGTCATCTCTTAATGCGATGGAAGATAGTAAAGTTAATGCATCAGTTTACTACAAGAGATCAAAACAACAACTCAAGATAAAATATATAATACAGCGTAGATTATTTATATAAGATAACAGTTAATGGTATTTTCAAATATTTTGCATTTTAACAAAATATAATGTAACTATGAAGAAAGATCAATTTCAAAGGTGCGTAGTGGCATAAGTATAGTGAATCGGGCCCCCAGAGAGTTTGGAGTTCTAAACAAAAACTCACTCTTTCTTATGTAAAAGAATGAGGTTTCCAAGAGATTTTACATTAAATGGGTTTTTATACAACTTTTTTTGATATAGAAAGAAGTAAAAATGTTTGATTCTATATACTTATAACTACAAATAAAAATAAATGTAAAGTATCAAAAATAAAAGAAATATATTTTATAGTATATAAGTAATACTGCAATGAAATTATAAGACGCCATCGAATAATCGATATATTATAGTATTCAATCAGGATAGTATATATCCCCATACTGCATTCTAAATCTATATATACAATATTTCATAATAAACACGTGAAACAACAATCAATGATCAAACCAGAATAGGAAATGGGAAAACAAGACTAAGATCTTTCAACCGTGACAACCCAAACCGTAAAACTCAATTGAGTCAATTTGAGTAATTTAGAAAAATCCAACCCATGGTGGTTTGAATATATATATATATTGATATAGTTTCTCGACCACTGATATTTCAAATTCACATAAGGGGTTATTGAGGATTTTGGTCATAAAACATACAACTCCTGATCATCAGCCGACGTTGTTGTTTGTGTCGTTTGTTTTCTGTTGGATGGTGTCCGATGATGTATTTATCTTGCATTACTTATGTCGTTCAATAAATTGTTTTTTAGCCTTGAAAATGCCAAACGACTTTGGCAAAACGTCGGCTGATGATCAGGAGTTGTATGTTTTATGACCAAAATCCTCAATAACCCCTTATGTGAATTTATATATATATAACTAAATAAAGTAAGCTAAGACATAAGGTAAATGTTTCTATAAAAGAAAGACTGCTTCTAACATTTTCTAATTCATAATCTAAAATAGATGAGTTTTCAACCCATGTTTAGATTATCAAACTTTACACAATAAGAGTTTGATAAAAGAAATGATACGCATAAAAATTACTACTAATACTTGTAATAAATAAAACAGATACTGATAACTTAAGCAGAATTTATAGTTCTATTATAAATAACTAATGTTGCAATGTAATCTTAGTTTATATTGCCATAGTGTTAATAATTGTAACATAAAAATAGTGTTTCAACAAATATCGCTAGGCAGCAGCACATGTAATGATAAGTTAACTGTTTTGTTGGTTCTGTGTTAGAAGCTATCCTTGAGTATACTTGAGTATATTTTTGAATTTTTATGATGAATGTGATGTAGATAAGATAAATGTCGATTGCTTTTGGGTTCTAGCCCTGAGGATGTCTTAAAATAAAAATGTAACTTTGGCAAAAAGGTGATTTCAAATAAATAACTTTGACCAAATTCTGAGAAGAAGAAAAGTGTATATTTATACATATATATATATATATATATATATATATATTAGTGAAGGTTGGTAGCAATCCTTCTTGCAAACATATTTCTAAAAATTTTATGCCAATTTCATTCTTGGTTACCATTTTAGAGAGTTTCTCTAAAGTCCTACAGGCTCTTCTCAGTTCCTTCAGGAATAAAAAAAAACAACTGGGCCAAACTTTTTTTTTCAGGGTATGACCCACTGCATACCTGAAACCACCCCACCCAACAGATGTTTCAACTCCAACTAGGAATAGTTCAGTTTTGTGCATTGACTCTCACACGATGTGACATTACATTGTAATACACCCTATACTTTAGTCGTAAGCTTAGCCTGATGATGGTCTACGAGACCGAAACATGTCGTTGTTTTATTGAAAATAATATTTAGTTAGTTCCTAAATAGTGTTGGATATAAATAGTGTCAGAATGTGTTTATATAAAAGGAAAAGTTTGGGCCAGTTGATTTTTTTATTCCCCGAGGAACTGAGAAGAGCCTGTAGGACATTAGAGAAACTCTCTAAAAAGGTAAACAAGCATGAAATTAGCAATATATATATATATACTTGTTATAGGAAATAAGAGAAATAAAAATATTAAAAAATTGCATTACCGGTTTATAAAATTCCCGTTCAGATAAAACCCAGTTTTTTTTTTTAATTACGCAATTGTCTCGACGTTATATACAAATCAATAAAAATACGGTACTTATTTACTGAATTCGTGAGAACATATACTTAGCTATAAAGAGAATACTTAAAAGTCTACATGTACTTTTTTACAAACTAAGAAGGAATGAAGATGGTCAGTAGGGTCTGCTGAGACTCCTCCCACCCAGCAGGACTAAGTACATATATACTTAGTTACTTACAGAAATAAAAATTTTTGAACTAGAAAATGAAATGTACATGATATAAACGAACTATATTGACTGGTTCGACTAGACTAATCAAGTAACATTACAATGAGAGTTGAATTTTGAACCTAGAAAACTGACCTAATCCAGATTACAAAATGTATCTATACGGTTTATATATTATTATTACTTTAAATTTTAATCCCAAATCAATTTTTAAAAACTAAATTCATTTTCTTAGCAATGTTTCTTATTTATTAATAGTAATAATATATTGCATTAGTTAATACAAAAACTGAAGTCCTTAAAATATACTTTTCATTAAATTAAACAACGTAATTAAATTTTTGTATCGTGCAAAAAAAAAGAAGTTAATTTAAAAATAAGAAATGATAGCTTAAAAATAATGGCATTTATCTAAATTCTTTTTTTTTTTAATAGCATACTATTTTATTATATTATTGTAGAGTCTAATTGTAGTCTAGAGTTTAATTGTATTAACAATGAAAAGCTAAATTATTGAAACAAAATGGTAAACTTTTAATATTAGAATAAAATCACAAAGTACTATCTTGTTTGTTTAAAAACATAATATCATATAGCATGTTTAAATTTACCAATAAATTGAAAATTAGAGATATTAGTAACTATTAATTGAACAATAAATTAAATTAAACACAACAAGTTTATAACAATCTTAAGGAATTGCTACATGTATAAAAAGATTCTGCATTCTTAAATAATATTTAAAATTAATTACTTTATTTCTCATGAAGTCTTTCAAAAGTAGTAACAAGTTTAACAATTATTTTGTAATAATTTGCAAAATTTAATCAATTTAAGTTAACCTGAATTTAAAAAGAAAAATAGGTTTAAGGCTAGATTATTAATATTAGTTTAAAACAAAAAAAAAATGGTTGTAAAATAACAGTTTCTGAATTTTTGCATCGAAACATTGATTAAATTAGAAGTTATATTCATATTCTGTTATTGATATGTTTTAAAGTTGTTAAAATTATGTTACAACTTTATATATAAAGTTGTAGCACAAAATAAAAGTTAAAATTTCATCAAAAACTGTTTATTTCTCAGGTTTTAACATATTTTTACTAATACTTGTCATATTTCTGTAAATATATTTATTAATATTACTATTTTCCTTTTTTTTTCATATAATAAAAGATTAAACATGAAATGTATCCACTGTTAATAATATATAGAAAACCAATTAATTATATAATATTCTCAATCATTAAATGTACCTATAATTCATTATTTTTTCCAGAATAACTTTTTTCCTGCACACTTTAATTCTATGTTAATTTAAATGAGTGTTTTTTAATAGTTTTAATTGCATTATTTCATTAAAAATAATTCTCTTCCTAATTAGTATAGATGACTTTTTCATTTTTTCTTTTTTGGCATTACTATAATGTAGCAGTAATTATTTCTTGATATACTTTTGTTTGATACCATTTAATTAGTTATAATTGAACACAATTTTGTAATAAAATAAAAGATAATTTTAAATTATTCACTAACTTTCTTTCTGATGTAAGATCTTTTTCTTTTCATCCTTCTTTTCAAATACTTATACGAACATGAAAATAATTTCACATATGTGTATCACAGAGTAATCTAGTTAATAAAATGACTTTTAAACAGCTAAATATAACAATTTTTTTCTAAACTCGGATTCAATAAAACAGCTGTAAAGAACAGATGACGCCATGTTGATTTCTAGTAATATAAAAGAGATTTGCCACTTAATTGAGCCAGTGTTGACACAATGGACAGGAAATGATAATGAACTAAATACAGACCCACAAATGTTGAGTTGTATTCACCAGAAAATGATTTTACCTAATAGATATTATTATTGAAGCAACATTTCTAAATAGATAATTTTATAATAAAAGACAAAAAATAGAAATATTACCAGAATACATATATTAGTGAAATTCAGTATCAACTTTTCAAGTTAGTGGAGAATAATGTTTTATATTTTAAAACATTTGAGCCGGTGTGCACTAACATACTTCAAGTGCATATATTATTAAGTTAATTAACAAGCCTTTAAATTCCATGTTGTTTTTGTTGGGGTAAAATGCTAATGAAATTGTCTCCACATATAAAAACTTAATCGTATAAACAACGCGTTTCGAACACGTAGTGTTCTTCTTTAGGTATTAACTAAAAAAATACAATGTTATCAGAGAGTTATCTATATTACAAAGTAACTATACTATAGTACAAAGTAACTATTTACTAAATTTACTAAACAAAGTAAATTACTTTGTACTATAGATAACTCTCTGATGACTTTTTTTTTTAGTTCATGCCTGAAGAAGAACACTACGTGTTCGAAACGTGTTGTTTATACCATTAAATTTTTATATCTGGAGACTATTTTATTCGCTTTTTACCCTACAATGAGTAAATACCACATTCTAACTGATTGCACTACGTTTTGAACCATGCTGTTTTGTTTTAATGCAATTATCTCTGACTTTATAATTTTTAAAAAAAAGCAATAATTTTCACAGTCTTCTAAAAAAAAATCAAATAGTTAAATTAATAATTAACACTAGAGTCATTTGCTGAGTAATATTTTAAATTAATTTCCAATATGTGACAAATTTTGACAGTAGATTTTACAAAGTTATTTATTACGAGTATCATTTCAAAGAGTTTGTAAAACACAAAGAAATAATAATACATTTAATAAGATGGAACAATTTTTTTATATTGCTCAGAACAAATTTTTTGATTATACTTGCATAATTAATTATTTTATCAACTACATTTTATTCTAAGTTATTTAATTACTTGTATAATTTGTTTTACTTAATTATCTTAAATCAATATTAGTTTAAATTATTTACATTATTATTCAAAGCAGAAATTTTTGAAACAAAATAAATCTATTAACTCACCAGCTATACAAGCAGTTATTTTGTGGTATTTACTCATTATTAGAAAGGGAAGGAAGACTAAGTCTCCACGCACAACAAGTATGTGTCCTCTAACTCCTTAAATAGTCCATATCACCTTACTGAAGCAAATATAACCTGACGATGAACACTAAGAGTTCGAAACGCGAAAGTAATTTGATAAAATCTTTTTTATGAGTGGAAACTAAGTGTTTCTTCACATTTCTAAACACAATCTGGAGTGGCATACACTCAACTTTACTATAAGTAAATATAATATCAAAATTCTTGACGAATAATTGATTTTTTCTTCTTTTTTTTTTAATTATCGTTATGAATTAGATACACTCATTAACTCAAACGATTTCAGTAGAAGTACTTGAAAATTGAACTTTCTGTTTCAATCGGTGCAATATCACGTATATTGGTTTGTAGATCAGTTGATCTAATATCACTTATAGCGCCAGGTTAGTTCAGTGGTTAACATACTCGCCTTTGGGCTGATAGTCCAGGGTTCGATCCCCACCTAGACCTCGATTTATTCACACTGGAGGTGAATCAATCTGAGTGCGTCGTCCCTCGCAGAGGACGTTAAGACTGTTTTGATCTTCACGTTCCTCGGCATTTTTGTGCCATAACCGTTTTGTGAAGCCAGGCCGTCTTGTTGACAAGTTGCCCTTTAGCCACCTTAATTGATTTATAACCAAGTGCTTTGGCGTTTCGACCACATCATGGAACCCTTTAGCCACTTCCATTGAAAACCATGGAGGTGCCCGAGGTGGACCTCGCGAGAGCGGGCAACGCAATGCTAAGAGGAGACGTCAAGCCGTCGGTCTCGAGCCTTTACGATGTCAGGTACTCGTTAAAGATCCCTACTCAAAATGTACTTGAGTTAGGAAAAATTTAGGACTCCCAATGTAGAATCTGTAGAATCACCGATCAATCAAAAAGCCGGGAAACAGCTGACGTTATCACCCGCTCGGGGATCAGTTTAATCAATAAAAGAGAAAAATATCCGGTATATTGGTTTAGGGATGGGATAAATAAGTTTCATAAACTCGTGCTGCATGTATGTGACTAGAAAAAATAACATCTAATAGATTATTGGAATTAGTTGTTACTAAGTTTTGTTTATACTGTGGCTACGGTATCTCAACTCATCCCCTACATAAGCTCTATTTTTTGGTAAAATTCATTTCGATCCGCGACGCGTATGACTTGTATCATCCTTACAACCTTTCAGATTGAGTCGTGAGTCAATACTTTTATATTTTATTGAAAAAAAATTCCAGTTATTTCAAAAATCTGAAGAATTTTTTCAGTTATTGATTTTATTGCTTTCATAACAGAACAAACATTTCAAGACTTTAGGGTTAGTAGTTTAGAAGGAAAAAGAAAATGTTGTTTAAAAAGAAATTTTAGCGAAAAATGTGAATTTTTAAACATGCATAATGCCTTCCAAACAGTTGGGTTCATTTGAGGTCCATCAACCCGGATTTAATAAATATTAGGTTAGGCTACAGTGGCCGTCCCGAGAGAGAACACACATAGGCCGCAAGCCGGCCCCTTGTGATACCACAAAAAACACCACTTTAATACCACTTTAATAAGTATTAAAAATAGTATTACTGCTAGGGATTGTTATTGGAGATACTTCCTGATGTCGGGATTTCGGGAAAAAGGATAATATATTCCCCGGGATCCCGGGAAAATCCCGAGAAATCCCTCGAATGTATAAACAATTTGTTTTTGTCTTTAAGGTAGGAAACATTGCAAAAGACTTATAGCTTGTGATTAATTACATATTCTTAAAGTATTGGAAAAGATATATCCACAATATATAATGCAATAAAGAAGCATTCAATGATATTAAGTCTTTCACTCTCGTTAGATGAGATCCTACCCATCATGTTTTTATCACAAAATTGATATTGATATTGATATTGATCTTCCAATTGATATTGATTTTGATCTTCATATTAATATTGATCTTCATATTTATATTGATCTTAATATTGATATTGATATTCATATTGATCTTGATATTGATATTCATATTGATCTTGATCTTGATATTGATATTCATATTGATCTTGATCTCCACATCAATATTAATGTTGATCTTTATCTTGATATTGGTATTGATCTTCTATTTATATTGATCATCATATTATATGTTAATCTTATCTTCATATTGATATTGATAATTATCTTCATATTGATATTGATCATCATATTGATATTAATCTTGATCATCATATTGATATTCATTTTGATCTTCATAATGATCTTCATATAAGTATTGGTCTTGATCTCCATATTGATATTGAAGCTGATCTTCATATTTATATTTATCTTGATCTTCATATTAATATTGATGTTGATCTTCATATTGATATTGATCTTAGTCTTGATTTTGATCTTCATAATGATATTGATCATCATATTGATATTGATATTGATCATATTGATCTTGATCTTCATATTACTATTGATGTTGATCTTAATCTTGATATTGATATTAATCTTCATATTGATATTGATCATAATATTGCTATTAATCGTGATCTTCATATTGATATTGATCTTTACAATGATCTTCGTGTTGATCTTCATATTGGTATTGATCTTGATCTCCATATTGATATTGATCATATTGATATTGATGATATTGAGTCAATCTTCATATTGATATTGATATTGAGGTTCAATGAGACTCATATTTGTATAAAATATCAATTTGATTAATAGAAGATTCTAAAATGCTTTGATTGCTAGGGGTTTTGGAGTTACTCAGCTAACCTCACACCATAAAAGAAAATTTTTATGACTAACAATGCTTTCATCGCGATAGTTTAAAACAGCGTTTTCCAAACTGGAAGTAGCAGACTAGTCTAAAAAGAGCAGCGAAAATTAGTCACAGTGAACAATTTTCCAAATTACTGCTAAAGTTTTCTATGTAAAAAATTATTTTCTGCCTTGGCTGCAATGACATCCAAATATCGAGCTTGTTTAGTTGTAGAAAAAGAGCTGCGAGCAGCTATATCGTCATAAACACCAAGATTTGATAAACTTTGTGCTAATAGACAAGCACATCCATCTCATTAAAAACAATAATAAAATATCGTGTTCCATTAGTTCGTATGAATAAATTTTATAAAAGTAAAAATATTTGTTTTTTTATTTTATGAAATCTTTGGGGGGGGGGGGGGCGCCAAATGATTAAATATTTTTAAGGGAGGCGTAGTAACATCTAGTTTGGAAACCACTGGTTTAAAACGTCAACTGACCAAAACTTTTCTCTGATATGAAACCACATCCCTGGGGTAGCAAAAACTTTTCAAAATTGACCCAAATTTCTTAAATATTCAAATATGATCTTGTTTTTCTTTGGGACACACTTGAGTGCCTTTCTTGAAGCACCAATGCACCCGGGCACAATATTTAAGAAGCCCTGAACGTAGGAATGAAAAATCTGTAGCCATTTAAAACTTAATTTATAAACACGATAAAGGATCAAAAAGTTGATTCTAATCTCTAATTTATTTCATTTGGCATTTTACTCGGGTCAATGCTCATGAATACATGCATACATAAAATAATGTATTTTTACGGTCCAATAAATATCAAAACAATTTCATTTATTTCAAACGAGACTCAGTAAAACAGCTTTTGTTTCCGCTTAATAAAGTTTACGCCAAAACAAAATTTGTTCGATTGAATATTCAATTTACATTCTTTATTGTCATAAAGGATCAACTCAATAAATAAATATTCTTTAAAATACGCAAGTTAGTTATAGAAATATATTTGAAATATTGATTTATTTAATTTATTGAATGTAGAAGGTCAAATTATATAGACAAGTCGATTTTATTTGCTCTCTGGATAATATCTAAGCTATTCTCATAAGTTATTGATATCTATAAAAGTTCGTTGCTTTGGATATAGGCCTCAAGATACACTGGAATACTAGTGTTTGGAATTTGCAAAAAATTATTGATATCTATAAATGTTCGTTGCTTTGGATATAGGCCTCAAGATAAACTGGAATACTAGTGTTTGGAACTTGCAAGAAATTATTGATATCTATAAAAGTTCGTTGCTTTGGATATAGGCCTCAAGATAAACTGGAATACTAGTGTTTGGAACTTGCAAGAAATTATTGATATCCATAAATGTTCGTTGCTTTGGATATAGGCCTCAAGATAAACTGGAATACTAGTGTTTGGAATTTGCAAGAAATTATTGATATCTATAAATGTTCGTTGCTTTGGATATAGGCCTCAAGATAAACTGGAATACTAGTGTTTGGAATTTGCAAGAAATTATTGATATCTATAAATGTTCGTTGCTTTGGATATAGGCCTCAAGATAAACTGGAATACTAGTGTTTGGAACTTGCAAGAAATTATTGATATCTATAAATGTTCGTTGCTTTGGATATAGGCCTCAAGATAAACTGGAATACTAGTGTTTGGAATTTGCAAGAAATTATTGATATCTATAAATGTTCGTTGCTTTGGATATAGGCCTCAAGATAAACTGGAATACTAGTGTTTGGAATTTGCAAGAAATTATTGATATCTATAAATGTTCGTTGCTTTGGATATAGGCCTCAAGATAAACTGGAATACTAGTGTTTGGAATTTGCAAGAAATTATTGATATCTATAAATGTTCGTTGCTTTGGATATAGGCCTCAAGATAAACTGGAATACTAGTGTTTGGAATTTGCAAGAAATTATTGATATCTATAAATGTTCGTTGCTTTGGATATAGGCCTCAAGATAAACTGGAATACTAGTGTTTGGAATTTGCAAGAAATTATTGATATCTATAAATGTTCGTTGCTTTGGATATAGGCCTCAAGATAAACTGGAATACTAGTGTTTGGAATTTGCAAGAAATTATTGATATCTATAAATGTTCGTTGCTTTGGATATAGGCCTCAAGATAAACTGGAATACTAGTGTTTGGAATTTGCAAGAAATTATTGATATCTATAAATGTTCGTTGCTTTGGATATAGGCCTCAAGATAAACTGGAATACTAGAGTCCTTAACCTGTGGCTTGATGTCGAAGTAGGGATCAACGAAACCGTTACTACAGTGGCCAGGTTAGCTCAGTGGCAATGTGCTCGCCTCCGGACTGGTACATCCGGGGTTCAATACCCACTCTGGCCCTAGATTTTTTCAAACGGGAGGAAAACAATCCCGTCGATCTCAAGCCTGTACGATGTCTGTTATTCGTAAAAGATACCCTGCTCTAAAACCACCTCTAAATATAATTGAGTTAGGCAAATTTAGGACTCCTAATGAAAACTATTCATTTTGTAGTATCACACAGAGCCACCTTCGGTCTATGTGTGTTCTCTCGTGTGACTGACACTACAACATAGCCTAAATCTAACTACCGTAAAGGATACTGCAGTTACAATCAACAAGAATGTTATAAATCTACCTAACCTTGTATAAAGGATCTTCGGCTAACGTAAATAAGTAAGTATGTATAAGTAAAAAATAAAAACGTTAATAGCCAATATGCCCCTTAATGATACACAGAGGGAATTATTTAACAAAAGAACGACTTCACTATAACTCAGGGGGCTTCTAATTAATAGCAGAAACAAAGTCAAGGTGAAATACAAAGACACCAACTCTGTAACAGGTATAGTACTCGTACCTTAAGACCCGAAGTAGGAGAAAGGAAGTCATTTTCTCCCGAAACTTAGGGATCCTGAATGGACATTATTAACGATGGTTTGGACAGATTCTGCAAAGAAGAGAAAAAAACACCGTTGCACCTGCTGGCTGACAATCAGGCAACCTTGATGCACAGAGGTAGGTGCTTCGGGGAATTTAAGTAAAACTTTTACTGCTTGATCTAGCAAAAGTGCTGAGCTTCTTGAAGGCGTTAAAGCTAACTGCTGGGGCACTTTAGTACAGAAGGGGGGGGGGGGGGGGTTGTACATTAGGTTTCAATACGCAGTGCTATAGTCACCCTCCAAAAAAAAAAAAAAAAAAAAAAAACAGTTAGTAGGATAACTGTAAACTTGCAAAGATGTATATTTCTTTAATTAATTATAAAACAATTTATTTTAAATATCATATATATACATTTAATTTCTTCAATTTTCTAAATCACTAAAAACTTTATTACACCCACATTTAAAAGTATCCTCGCAAAAAGAAAAGATAAGTTATTGAAAAACTATTTTCTGAGTCTTTAAGAAAAAAAAAACAAGAAGCCATTTGAAAATGAAAACCCCCCCTTCAATATAAAGAGATGAAACTAGGGATTTGTAGAGAGAAAATATCAAGTGAAAACGCTTGGAAAACTGTTCAAAGTAAGGCTATAGAACAGGATTAAAAGAACTACAAAGCTCCGATCAACCGACTTTCGCAACTGAAACACTTAGGCATATTATTTAAAATCCATCGTCATTACGAAGTTTACTGTTTCAAAGCTGATTGATTTATCATGATATTTTATAAAAAAACAAATCTATTTATGTAAAAAAGAGAAAAAGCAGCAAGTATACTTTTCATATTGATATTATAAAAACTAATTAAATTGAAACGTTTCCAAGACTTAAATAAACTAGATTTGCAGAGCGAACACGCATAAAAGAGATTACTAGTGTATTTCGATCACGACATCATCTGGTAGAAGGATAAAAAAGTAATTCAATACGAAGACAGGATTCTTGTCAACACATCGTCAGAGAGCAAGTGAACTAAAAAATAATAAATATCAACCTGGTTAACAAGTATTTATTATTTTTTAGTTCACTTGCTCTCTGACGATGTGTTGACGAAAGGCCTTAGAGTATTGTTTCCAAATTTGTTTCATTGTGGTAAATTAATCCGTATATATATATATATATTATATATATATATATAAGGAAATAAAATATCATTGAAGTCCGTTCAAGGATTTAAAACTGAGTCCTGGTATTTATTTTTTATTTGTGTGTCTCTATGTTTTAAGAGTATATATCTATATATATTGGAGGAATCTTCACCTCTGCTACCTTCGTTTTAATTCGTTTATATTTAAAAGACGGCTGGACCGTTTCATGAATTACTATACATATATATATATTACGAATTTTGACAAAGTGTTAGTCCCGAAGATGATCTATGCTGGTCGAAAGCTTGTCTGTTTTTGAACATGTGAGTATTTTATTAAAGTCGTTTTTTATACATGCTTTCTTAATAGTTCTGTTTGTCACGGTGACATGTCTCTGGCCCATTTTATATGGAAATTACCTCCAATAGATCGAAAGTTAGCAGGAAAAATCGAGGTTATCAGCAGAAAGGTCATAACTGCAGAAGCTGCTGCACATTTTAATTCCATTTGTTTTCAAGGACCTGCTGCCCACTTATACTAATACATATATAAGTATTATATATATATATATGAGTTGACTGTCGTCTCTCCGTCGATTCACTTCATTGACATTGAAACATTGAAAAGTGAATTCCTTGTTACGTTTCTTTTTTTCTATATGTCAAAGTTTATTGAAGTATTATCAGTCCTTTATGGGTCGCATTTCATTTCTCACATATATACATAACTCAATAACTAAAAGAGATACATAAAAAAAGTTATACAAAAATCACAACTATATTTTGACTGGTGTTGTCGAAATATATATATATAAAGATTTCACATAAACACGTGAAATAACAATCAATAATCAAACCACAATTTATATATATATATATATATATATATATATATAATAAATTCAAAAAGGAAACGCACAGAAAGACACAGACGTAACTCACATCGATATTTCGACCATCGTCGTCATCAGGAGGTGTGAAGAGCGAAGAGTCCCGCAGAAAGGCAGAAATATCGATGTATGTTATGTCTGTCTCCTTCTGTGTGTTTCCTTCGTTTTGAATTTATTTGATTTAAAAAAGTCCTGCTGGATTTTCTTATATAATATGTATATATATAATAATATATATATATATATATATATATATACTTTTTCGTTGGAAACACGATCCAAAACGGACAAATATAGTCTAGTGTTTAGGACAAAAATATATATAATGTTCTTTTGATTTCTCTGTTTCTTTTTCTATATTGAACTATATACATATACGAGTTCAAAATTCAAGAAGAGTAACACACAGAGTATGGAAACACACTTACAGACTCAAATTTTCGGGTAATCCGTCTTCAGAAGAAAAGAGGAAGGAAGACCAAGCACGTTGTAGACGCATCGGCAAAGTAACCCGAATGGCACGGTTACTTCTTGATTTTTGCACTCTTATTGTGTCCAGTTTGGATCGTATTTCGGTATATTGAGTGAAATATATATATATAAATGATCAAACCACAATAAGAATGGGAAACAAGACTAAGATCTTTCAACCGTAACAAGCAGTCTTCGTCAGAGTCAAAAACCCAACTCTGACGAAGAGTCAAAAACGGGTTTTTGACTCTGACGAAGACCGCTTGTTACGATTAAAAGATCTTAGTCTTGTTTCCCATTCTTATTGTGGTTTGATCATTGATTGTTGTTTCACGTGTTTATGTGAAATCTTTATATATATATATATATATATATATTATATATATATATATCAATGATCAAACCACAATAAGAACTGGGAAAACAAGACTAAGATCTTTCAACCGTAACAAGCGGTCTTCGTCAGAGTCAAAAACCCAACTGAGTCAAAAACATCAACTAGATGTTTTCTGCATCTAGTGTTTCAGTTGGGTTTTTGACTCTAACGAAGACCCCTTGTTACGGTTGAAAGATCTTAGTCTTGTTTTCCCAGTTCTTATTGTGGTTTGATCATTGATTGTTATTTCACGTGTTTATGTGAAATCTTTATATATATATTTATATATATATATATATATATATACAACCTACACTACACTACATACATTATATACTCAATATGTAAATGAATAATGTATATACATGATAATTCCTACAGAGATGTGTAATATATAGCCAGTCATCAATTAAGAATTCTAATTAAAGAGACTTGTGTATTTCATTAGGGCTAAGCTTACTGCAAAGTGATGCAGCTAATGAGAAATAAACTGGCCTGAAGAAATGAAATACACCAGCTGTTTCTTCTTTTCCTTCATTAAACATTACTCGAAAATATATCAAGCCTTTAGAGATCAAATTACAAACTGAAAACTGTTGTAGCGATTAAAATATGTTCTGTGCATTATAATTAAATATTGATGGGCAGAATATTATATATATATATATATAGTTCACCAAGGAAAGAGAAAAACATAAAAACACACACAAAAAAGACTCACATCAATATTTCGACATTCACTCTCATCGGGTAGAAGTAGTCCCTTCGAGTAGCTGAAGCTAACTCTTCTTATATATATATTATTGTGATCAAACCACAATAAGAAATGGGAAAACAAGATTAAGATCTTTCAACCGTAACAAGCGGTCTTCGTCAGAGTCAAAAACCCAACTGAAACACTAGATGCAGAAAACATCTGGTGAGGGGTTGAGAAGAGTGGGAGGGAAGAGTGGTATTTTAAAAGGGTGAAAATGCAGGAAAGGACTAATGTCCAGAAAGGAATGTTTGGGGAAACAAAGGAGTACAGTAAGAAAGAGTAAAAAACTATCCGCTAGTTGTCAACCCTCTTAGAAGAGGCTATTGCCCTCGTAACGAAAGTATCAAGTTTGAAAGTATAATTATTGTTATTGTAGTATAATTATGTATTTTTATACTATGTATTATAAATGTTCAAACCACAATATGAAATGTGGGGAAAAAAGACTAAGATCTTTTAACTGTACCAAGCGGATTTTGCTAGAGTGAAAAAACCCAACTAAAACACAATATTTAGCGTCATGATGGTGCTTGGCCAAGAAGAGGTGGGGAGGGGAGAATGGTAGTTCAAAAGAGTGTAAAGTGCACGAAAGGCAAATGTCCAGAGAGGGACGTTTGAACCTCTCTCCCTCCCACTCCTCTCAACCCCGCACCATCATGTTTCTGCAACTTGTGTTTTAGATGGGTTTTGTGACTCTTACGAAGTCCGATTGTTACGCTTAAAAGATCTTAATCTTTTTTTTCCCCATTTCTTATCGTGGTTTAAACATTGATTGTTATTTCACGTGATTATTGTTAAATAATGTTATATAAATGATATATGATCAAACTACAACAAGAAATGGGGAAAAAAAACTAATATCTTTCAACCGTAACAAGCGTTCTCCGTCAGAGTCAAAAACCCAGATCGTAGACTTTTCCCCATTTCATATTATGGTTTGAAGATTGATTGTTGTTTCACGTGTCTATTGTGAAATCTTCTTACAACATAATATATATATATATATATATATATATATATATATATATATATATATATATATATATAAAGTGGGCAGCAAATCTTCTTGAAGACAAATGGAATTAAAGTATGCAGCAGCTTCTGCATTGACGACCTTTTTACTGATGGCCTCGATTTTTCTTACTATCATTCGGTGATGCTGAGGCAACTTCCATATATGCTGGGCCAGAGACATTGAGAAAACCAATATCAAACAATTTTAATGAAACACAAAAACACTGGGTTGAAACAAGCTTTCGACCACACCTTGGTCATCTTCAGGTTACACTACTATTTAATTAATGAATATTAATATAATTAACTGAAAAGTAATCTTTAAAATTAAACATAACAATTTTAACAGATATAAAACAAACGATACAGCGGGTGAGAGGAAAACAAAGAGCAGGTTCCAGCAGGGTTGCAACAACATACAGGTTTTCCCCTCAATTGCTGTCAACCCTACTGGGCTCTAACTCTCTAACAAATTTAAAGCTATTATCGAAAATAGTGCTACTTGGGATCACATTGAGGTCATAATTTTGAATGTTGAGGTTGGGGTTGACATCTTTGATATAATGGGCTTCCAAGATAGTTAATCTACCTTTGTCGTTATTATAATGAAGTACCGAAGTTCCATCCACTAACATACCCCTGGTGAGTTTAATCCCATGGGCATCCTCTGCATGTTTTTTGGGGGCTCCTGTTGAGAGATGTATGGTCAGACGCCTTGAGAGCTTCGTAGCCGTCATCCCAATATACCTCGAATTCAGGGTTGCACACTCCCCTGTTGAACAAGCTTACTGGTATATATATATATATATATATATATATATATATATATATATATATATAAAGATTTCACATAAACACGTGAAACAACAATCAATGATCAAACCACAATAAGAAATGGGAAAACAAGACTAAGATCTTTCAACAGTAACAAGCGGTCTTCGTCAGAGTCAAAAACCCAACTGAACACTAGATGCAGAAAACATCTGGTGAGGAGTTGAGAAGAGTGGGAGGGAAGAGTGGTATTTTAACCTTTTCCTACAGTTTCACCTTTTTAAAATACCACTCTTCCCTCCCACTCTTCTCAACTCCTCACCAGATGTTTTCTGCATCTAGTGTTCAGTTGGGTTTTTGACTCTGACGAAGACCGCTTGTTACGGTTGAAAGATTTTACTCTTTTTTTCCCATTTCTTATTGTGGTTTGATCATATATATATAGACGGGTCTCCAACCGTCTCTGAACCAGTGCGCTTGGTTTCCCTCTCTTATCTCTCCTGAAGACGGCTCAAACCGAAAATTAGAGACTGTAAGTGTGTTCTTTTGATTTCTCTATGTTTCTTTGTCTATATTGAACTATATATATATATATATATATATTGGTGTAAATCGGCAGCAAATCTTCTTGTATGCAAATATTGTTAAAAGTAGCAGCAGCTTCTGCTCTCACGATTTTTGAGCTGGTGGCCTAGATCTTTCGGGCGATTCTTCTATCTTGTGGTTGGAGCTTCCACATCAATTGCCCAAAGGACACTAATTCATACGAGCTTTCGACCATAATTACGTTGGTCATCGTCAGGTAAAATCTTCTTCTGGAAGGATGCTTATATAAACTTCCTTAGTGGATATGATTTTTGATTGGTATAATTAATTTGCCTTATTGGTCAATCAGAGTACAGGTTTCAGTTTTCGTTTTTATTCCATTTCATTTTAGGCTATATATTCTTGTTTGTTGGAATAACGAACATTTATTTCTTTCACCTGAAGATTAATTGAGGGGTTTCTTTCTTTGATGTATAAAGCCTCTAAGATATGTAGTTTATCAACATTTTCCTCTCGTTGGATAATATGTATATATATATACATCGAACTGAGCACTGAAAGAGGGAGGGCGGGTTGTGGTGTTGGGTGAAAAGCACCCCTTCCCCGCTAAGATATATATATATATATATATATAGTATATACTTATATTCATTATCCTTATATACTTGAATAGGCATTAGAGGCTTCACTTATCCTTATGAAACATGCCACATGACGAACTTCTATTGAATATTGAAATTAACTCCCTGATATAAGGATATTCTGCCAGCCTAGCAGTCGTCTCCTGATGACGATGTGATCAAAATATTGAAATAAGTTGAGTTGTTTTTACGCATCATTTTTTTGTAGAATATAAATAAATATATAAACTAATCAATATCAGTTATGACTCAACGAAGTCCTCTTGTTACGGTTGAATAATTTTTTGTTTTCTTACTGTGGTTTAAAACTTGATTTTTATTTCACGTGTTTATTGAAAAATCATGTTAAATATATAATATATTAATGATAAATCAATATGATATGATATATCATATCATATTAATCATATCATATTAATCATGTCAAATATATCATAATAAATATAAATATATAATGTAAATAACAAATAAGTAATATTTTTTTATTTATAGATTCCAGAAGTATTATTTTGCAAGACAAAGTGATTTTCTTTTTGCTTTAATTTAATAACTATGTTCAATTGAGTGATCTGCCGTTAAGCGATAAGTACGTATATTCTACTTGTAGAAAAATAATTATAGAAGCTGTTTTTCTGATTTGAAAAAAAAAAATTAATATAGAACAGAGATTGATGGATCATCGGGTTTTTGATCTGTGAAAGGTAAAAACAGATATAATAGGTAGAAGAGAAGAATTGTAAAGTGGAAGTATACGAGAGGAACTCTATAGTGGGTGTGTGGGGGAGGGGGAACAGTTTCATTAAGGGGAGAAAATTGTTTCTGTCGGGATAGAGAGAGATGGAGTGGGTGCATGGTGGGGTGGAGGGATGAGAATTTAGGGGTTGTATAGGTGTGCGTGCAATGTCAACGGCCTTGCATCGATCTGAGCACTGAAGGGGTGGGGGTGTGGGGTGGAAAGCACCCCTTCCCCGTCACAGCCTCCCAAAACCAGACCGATTCACATTCCATCCCTTGATCTGCCAACAACCACCCCCAGGTAGAGGGGAGAGGGGAGCTCTTTTTAAACTGACCGTAGTCAATCATCAACTCTCACATCTATTAATAACTCATAGAAAATAACAAATACGCAAAGTGCATTTCCCTAATGAGTTGTTATTGAAACTTGAAAATACAATCTTATTATAATATTATATTATTCTATATAAACTTCCAAATTGTTGATATAATCGTAGAATTTGAATTTTAAGGATATTGCGTCAATAACGAAAATTATTCAATCATAATAATTAAGTGAAATAATCATCTATATATAAATTCTCTTCGTGGCTCTGTATGTATGTATGTATGTATGTATGTATGTTTGTACCTTATGCATTCGGCCTACAATGGACCTTTTTCAAAAATTCTTTTGCAAGGCACTTTCTATAGGTCTTGGGGAGGTTTTAGGCTATCAAACTCTGGGGGGCAGCCTAACCCAGGCCCCCTAGGGCCCAAAAACTTCAAAAATTTGCCGATTTTGAGTTTTTTGCATTTTTTTGTCAAGAAATATGGCGTCTACGGCCTTAATGCATAAAATATGAAATGTTGGAAATAAAAATCGAAAATCAGAGTTGTGGTTCAGGTAATATCCCAAAAATATTATAATAGATAAGGTTTCCTGTATAACCTGTTTGTTTACATTTTGACTTTAATTGATAATAGCGGCCGCAGGTAGGTTAATCTTTATGATAATATTTCACACGCTTAGTTCAATTCGAAACAATCAGGTACCAGAAATTCTTGAATGATCTCTAATTTTTTGTTACAAATTTCACATTATAATTTTTAAACATTCACATTATAATTTTTTAAACATTTTTCATCACAAATTTCACATTTTAATATTCAAACGATTTTTGTCACAAACTTCATAGTATAATTTTCAAACATTTTAAATTAGACCTAGATTCCTACTTCTTTGTAATGAGTTCACAATAAAGTTTTTCAATTATAAATTGCAAAAATTAATTTTTTGTCACAAATTCAACATTATCAAACAAATTTTCATAAGTTTCATATCATAATTTTCAAACAATTATACTTGCATCTATATATAAATTCTCTTCGTGGCTCTGTATGTATGTATGTTTGTACCTTATGCATTCGGCCTACAATGGACCTTTTTCAAAAATTCTTTTGCAAGGCACTTTCTATAGGTCTTGGGGAGGTTTTAGGCTATTAAACTCTGGGGGGCAGCTTAACCCAGGCCCCCTAGGGCCCAAAGACCTCAAAAATTTGCCGATTTTGAGTCTTTGCATTTTTTGTCAAGAAATATGGCGTCTACGGCCTTAATGCATAAAATATGAAATGTTGGAAATAAAAATCGAGCTCTATCTATATATAAATTCTCTTCGTGGCTCTGTATGTATGTATGTATGTTTGTACCTTATGCATTCGGCCTACAATGGACCTTTTTCAAAAATTCTTTTGCAAGGCACTTTCTATAGGTCTTGGGGTGGTTTTAGGCTATTAAACTCTGGGGGGCAGCTTAACCCGGCCCCCTAGTGCCCAAAAACCTCAAAAATTTGCCAATTTTTAGTTTTTGCATTTTTTCTCAAGAAATATGGCGTCTACGGCCTTAATGCATAAAATATTAAATGTTGGAAATAAAAATCGAACTCAATGTTATTTAATGATTTTTTGCTCTAGGATGCTTCTTTCATAGCCTAGGTACCACTATTCTCCTGAAAATGTTAAAAAACGTCCAAGGGACTGTAGATCATGAATGAAGAATCGTAAGACAAAAATGCATAAAATAATATTGAACACAATTTTCATTTCGATCATTTCATATTTTATACTTAAAACTTCTAGACCCGGGCAACGCCGGGTATTTCTGCTTGTTACCAATAAATGCAATTATTTATTAAAGCTAATGAGTAATCACAAACTATTAATTATATATTTTTAGTAGTTATAATTTCTTTTTAATTTATTAAAGATAATGAGTAGTCATAAACTGTTAATTATATACTTATAGTAGTTATAATTTCTTTTTAATTTATTAAAGATAATGAGTAGTCATAAACTGTTAATTGTATATTTATAGTAGTTATACTCGTAATTTCTTTTTAATTTATTAAAGATAATGAGTAATCAAAAACTGTAAATTATTTATACTAATTTTAATTTCCTTCTTTTCTGATCTCATTAATAATAATCAACAGAAATGGCTATTCATTTTGTGCAGTTGTGCCTTCCAAAAAACGATTGTTTGGTCGTTCTACGCGTGAAGTAAAAAAAAAGTTTCAGAAAAAAAAACGAAAAATGAAATTGTAAACCGAGAACAAAATGATCCTGCCTTTTCATCTGATATAGTCATACAAACGATAAATGAGAAACAAGATTGAAAACCGATCGAGAACTTCATTCTCGATCTCGTTCATCTGAAACAAACGTGGAACGAGAATCCAGACAGCAAACCATTTGAATGAACACAGCTCCATCCAGACAAACCACACACGCTGATATTAATCTCAGTGCAGTCCATTACTATGCTAATTATTTTGTTCTATTTCCACGTGAATAAATTAAATGTCAGAGTGGGTATCGAACTACTGATCTATCAGCCCAGAGGCGACCACGTAATTAAGTACTAAATCAAGTTTCGCTAAACTTAACACGACATTCATTGACTGTTAGATGGTACGCAGTTCGCCAAGTCATCTGGTAACTCACAAAATACAAAAACAAAATCTTCATTTCCCTAATCAGTTTTAGTGGAATAAAAACTGCAAACAACCCTCGAATTTCCGTACGAATAGAAACGGAGACAGGTCTAGAAACAGAAATTCAGAAATTGATACACTGATAAGTGGTAGTCTAATGGTGGGTAGCATAGGCAATAGGGATAAGGGAGGATAGCTATTCTCTGCCTCACCTTGTCTTAAATCACAATCATGATCATCAAATACAAGTGGATACAGTAGTTTCCCCCCCGACGTGCCTTCAGCTTGTCGCGGTGGGGGTGGGTGGGCTTATCATGCCTAAATAATGGCTTGAACTAAGAAAGGCACAACCTGGGCGGTGTGCTTGCCTGCTCCGGCGTCCGGGGGTAGCAAGCCTGCCTGTCTGCGCGCTGGTCAGGGGGCAGTCCGCCCTTGTAGGTAAAAGGAAACATTCGCTGTGGGCACAACAGTTGCTTTAGCTGCTACCTCGGTGCTTGTCTGGGCTGGTGTTCGCTGGTGGTTAGACCATTCAGTTACGTGCTAGTCTCGGGGCTGGGTTCCGAGTGATCTTTTCTTCTTCTGGCTTTGTGCTTCTCTTTTTTAAGACTTTCTTCTGCCCAGCGAAACTATCAGTCTCTTAGAGACTATTGGTCATATGTATTCGGGAGGGACTGTTGTGGCTGGTTTGTGGTGGGCATGGGCCGGCCTAACCAGTTGCGGCGCGTTACCGTCTGGATGTTTCTCCTATTTTCTACCTGCACCTTTTCTTGCTACCTCTGACTCTTTCTCTAACTTACCTAATCTTTGCTATCTCTCAACTCGATATTAACTGTTACCCTTGTATTTTCCAATTTAATCTTTCCCCTGTAATCCTTGATGATCCCTTTCATCAAGTAACCAACAGTCTCTCTAGAGATTAACGGGCATATGCTTTATTCGGATGTGGCTAGTTATGGCTTGTTTGTGGCGGAGAAGGTTGTGTATCATTAGTTAACTTTATCATGGTGTGGCTGAAAGGCCAAGGAACATGAATAAATCAAAACAGGATACAGTAGTTTATGTTTATCATACTTATTTGTTTTTTTTTGTTTTGTTTAGGGTTATCACCCTAGCGAGTGATAACATCAGCCGTTTACCGCCTTTCTGTTCGATCGGTGATTCTACAGATTCTGCATTGGGAATCCTAAATTTTGTCTAACTCAAGTATATTTCAAATATCTGACATCATAAAGGCTCGGGACCGATGACTTAACGTCCCTCTCCAAGGGACGACGTACTCAGATGTATTCACCTCTCAAGTGAATAAATCGAGGGCCAGTTGGGGATCGAACCCTCGACTACTAGCCCAGAGGTGAGTACGTTAACCACTGAGCAAAGCTGTGATCCTCTTATCATACTTTAAAATACGTAATAATAATATTGTTTATGCATAATAATGTTATAGTTTGCTTAAGATAACAAAAATTGGAGTAGCCTAGGCTATTCGGTCTCACTCTGTCCTCCTTGTAAATCACCATTCACCCACATGATAATTTATGGTATTAGGAAGAAAAAAAAATGTACGCAAACCTAAAGTACGGTTTCTTGAAGTACGGAAACTCGAGGGTCGAGTGCGCTAAATAAAAATCTATTAATCTATAAAATATTTTAGGTAAAAATCTAAAATATTTTAATATCAATAAAAAAAAGGCCTTATTAGTCTTTTACTTGGATTTTAATTAAAAAATGGCTATTATAGAATTTAGAGAATCCCTTTTTAATGGTTTGAGTCTTTATTTGCAATTAAAACTGCATAGTTCGAACAATTCATATCAAGGGCAAACAGTCATAGCCTATTCTTTTATCAATATTTGTAGAATATAATAAATATCAAGAAAAAAAGAAGCAAAAATAATTACCGATTTCAATATGAAAGATGAAACGAAAGAAAAAGATATTGAAGTATTACAGATATATGCAAAATAAATATAAGTGTAAGAAAAATATTTTTCGAGTAAATTTAACTGGAGAAAAAGAAAAATTTAATTTAAGTAGTCACGAAGTGATTTTTTTTTAATAGTATTATTATTGATATAATGATCTGCCTATCAACGACTATGTATGGGATCAAAAAAATAGCCTACTGCTGTTGAACGTGTAATCATTTCTTAAGATAATATTTGTTTTGTTTTGAAAAAGCAATAAAACGAAATAATACAATTGGAGATTATTAGAAAAGAAATTCAATCTTTATTGTTTGCTATTTATACGGGGCATCTGAAAATTCGCTACATATTATACCCCTGTATTGGTTGTTCAAACTGCTATAAAATAATGAGAAAAAAGAGTAAGATCTTTCAATCGTAACAAGCGGTCTTCGTCAGAGTCAAAAACTCAATATATTATATATATATATATATATATGTTACACAATAAATTATAGACAGTAAGAAGTAAGGTCTTCACTTATTCCTAGTTTGTTTTTCTTCCTTCTCTTGAACAGGGCACGCGTGTGACAACACTGTTGGTCTTCAACTTTCCCTTCGCAAGTGCGCTTGGTGTCTCTATCTCTACTCTCCTGATGACGGTTCAACCGAAAATCAGAAACTGTAAATGTGTTCGTACCTTTACTCTGTGTCTATAGTTTATTGTGAAACGTTCGTTATCCCTTTGTGGATCGCTTTCTGATTGACAATGCTCTAAGGTCTTAGAGCAATTTAAAACATCATCAGAGAGCTAAATTAACCAAAAAAAAAAAAAATAATATCATTATCATTAATACATATAAATATATAATATCATTTAGCTCTCTGATGTTGTTGTAAAGAAAGGCCTTAGAGCATTTTAATTCATATATATTTGATTATTCTGGTGTTCAATTCATACATTATATGAAGAGTTATTGTTGATTATTAATTTATATATATATATTTCCAAGAACAATTATGCCAATTTCATGCTTGGTTACCTTTTTTGAGAGTTTCTCTAATGTCCTTATATATATATATATATATATATATATATGTATATATTATATGTATATATATATATATATATATTTATATATATAAAGATTTCACATAAACACGTGAAATAACAATCAATGATCAAACCAAAATAAGAAATGAGAAAACAAGTCTAAGATCTTTCAACCGTAACAAGCGGTCTTCGTCAGAGTCAAAAACCCAACTCAGTTACGATTGAAAGATCTTAGTCTTTTTTTTTCATTTCTTATTGTGGTTTGATCATTGACATACGAGACATATATGTGAACTCGTATACATATATGAGTTCACTATCGTCCCTCCGTCAACTCACTTCTTCTCCTAAAGACGACCGCCATAACGATCGAAATATTAAAAAGTGAGTCCTTTTTTACATTTTTTTCTATGTGTCTCAGTTTATTTTGAGTGTTATCAGTCCTTTTGGATCCAATTACGTTTATATATATATATATATATATATATATATAGAAAATTGTCACAATAACACGTGATATAAATATTCAGGTAACTCACCACAAATTAAAGAAGATAGTCGCTCTAAATCACATAATTAACTGGGAAGAAGCAAAGGAGTTGGTTTTTATGTCTTGTGAAAGAAGAAGAAACATTGTTGAAAGCGCCCTCATAAAAGACTTTTCTAAGAGCTTGGTCAACACTAGTCCAGGCCTTTTTAAATTAGATGAATTACAAATTGAAGGAATTATCAAACAAATCAAGACTATTTCAACAGTTATAGGGAAAAATACTGTCAATGATGCCAATCTTACTCCTTCTTTAAATCAAAATTCATAACCTGCTTACAACTTGTATTCACTTGCTCTCTGACGACGTGAAAGCGAAAGGCCTTAGAGCGACTATCTTCTTGAATTTGTGGTGAGTTACCTGAATATATATATATATATATATATATATATATATATATATATATATAAAGAAAATCGCATAAAACTGACATAAATCACTTCAATATTCGATACCTAGCAACTTTAAGAGAGACGGGGTTGGCTTGGAGACCAGAAAATGATACAAACTCGCAAACAACAAGTTAAATACAGAAATAAAAAGACAGAGGAAATATGAAGAAAAAATAAAACAAAGCGTAATCAAACAAATAATAATAATAATAATAAAATAAAGTGAATTTCAGCATAGAACATTTTGTGATTTAGCTCATCACTTAATTAACAATAGGCATAACTTTGATCTAGACAACACGAATATTATAGATTATGAAAATAATAAAAATTAGAGGCTTATAAAAGAAATGCAAAATACAAAAATTGTTGTAATTTTATTACAAAAAATGCATGTAACAAAAAATGGATACCTAAGTAAGATATATATAGTCTATTAATTAGTAATTAAAAAATATGTCGTAGTTTGCAGTTTCTTTTTTGATGTGGCTCATGGTTTTTCTAAAAATTTGTTTTGTCTTATCAAGTATAATATAGAATGTTCGTAAAATTGTCACTAGGAGCAGCACTATAGGCTGATTTGATAACGGTTATGTAGTTATTTCCTTGAAATAGCAAAATACCAAAGTAAATGTATATTAATTAAATAATATAACTTATAAACATTGTTTCATGTTATTGTAATTAAATTCGTTTTTGATGCAGCTCTGAAGATGTCTACAAATATAGATGAAACGTCGGCTTAAAGGTATTGTATTATTGAAGCTAGACCAAACCTCGATAAAAAAGAAAAACAGTGGAAAAATATGTGGTTGAGATAACGAAAACATTAATATATATATTAAGTTCTTTAATCAAAGTGGTCATATTTCTGAATTTCTTACTGTAGTTTAGACGTCCATATTGATTTTCTTGTTTTATCTGTGAAATCTTGTTTTATATAAATGTATTAACTGATAAAGTCGTCCATTATGTATCAAAATATAATTAAAATCTATTACCAATCAGTCCGTTTTCAAAGATCATCATGAAAAAGCATTATTATTTTTTTTTGTTGCAGCAATATTAAGTTATTTGTTGAAAAAATTCTAATACTGCTGCTAAGATATGTTAAATTCCTTCTGTTTTTGTTGCTAGGTTACAGAAATTCGGTATCATTACGAAGTTACCATATCTTTGTCAATTGCCAACGTACGATAAATGAAGGAGAAAAAATAGCCATTAATTACTCTTTTGTTAGAGAAATTTGACTAATCTTTTGTGTAAAAAGTTGTTTGATCATTCTATTCAATGATAAAGCAGATTAACATCAATTGTCATTGTAAGCAACCAAACAATGACTTGTGATTTCAGAGTACATCCTAATCACCATTACTTTCATAATTGTAACAATTAGATTTAATCGAAGGCATAAGAATTATCCATATTATTATAAAATATATTAATAATTATCCAATACAATTAATACTCTAGTAACTACCTATTTACGCGTGTCATGCTTTCTCATAAACAATTAATTACACAACTAATACTTCTGAATCATATTTAAATATTCTGTTCACTTCTACTTAAATGATTAAAATATAATTGCCCATTTAATTAATAATTATAACATTTACTTAGACAATAGAATCGAATTATCTGCTAATATTTTTAATTACGTAATAAAAATAAAATTACTATGACTAATTTATAATTTCTTAATATACAATTCCTAATAACATTAAATCATAATTACTTGCACAATTGAATTTTGTTATAATATGACGATCTTTTTCATTAATTATGAAAATGGAATTTATATGTTGAGTAATATTATTATTATTATTATTATCATACTTAGGAATTACTTCTCATATTTTCGAATGCATTGCATTGTGTGGATGGCTAGTTGACGTACAAAGTGTTTGACTAATCGAACAAAACATCAATTGGTTATTAACAAATTTGATATTATGTTTACTTAGAGTAAAGTTGCGTTTAGGTCACTCCTGATAATTTTATCTTAATTTTTATTCCTGTTCGAATAGAATATACTACAGGTAAAGGCAAGACAGCTTCTGTCGGGATAGCTATTATATTAAATACAGAAAATTCTCACTATCCTATACTAAAGAACACGCAATAATATGACTTGCATGTTACTAATGTATGATTAATTATTTTGAACAAAATGTTTCAAACAACTGTTAACAAATAGTTTATGTTTTCATACAAGCGGTCTTCCTCAGAGTCAAAAACCCAATCCAACTCGCTTGGCTTTTTGACTCTGACGAAGACCGCTTGTGACAGTTGACTTTTTTTCTCATTTCATATTGTGGTTTGATCAATGATTGTTATTTCACGTGTTTATGAGAAATCTTGTCTATATTATAGTAGATATAGTATTTAGTACATAGTATATATATACATATAATATGGTATTATATATTATAACATATTATATGAATATATATATTATAATACACAATTAAAAGAAACGGTCCAGCAGACTTTTTTAAATAAAATCAATTCAAAACGAAGGAAACACATAGAAAGACACATACATAACTCACATCATTTCAGATGTGACATCAGAGACATCAGTGAGACATCAGATGTGAGTTATGTCTGTGTCTTTCTATATATTATAATATTATTTTATAACAGTTTAGTTATAAAATTAGTATATAGGTTAGTTTAGGTTATGTTGTAGTGTCAGTCGTACAAAGAAACACACACAGAACAATGATTAGCTTTTTTTTAAAAATAATTTTGGTAAATGTTGTCAATTTCTTAGGACATTTTTTAACTGAAGTTTAAACAAGTTAAAGCTTGTTTTACTGAAAGCTATAAGTTGCACAGTTGCAATTATTTTCATAATTGAACTTTTCGTGTGTGCCATTAGTTTGCAAACAGTGTTATTCATTTCCTAACTTTAACAAAACGAGCTATGATAATATCATTATTAAATGACAATTTAAATGAAAGAAAAATCTTCATTAATACAAGAGGACAGTTAGCAATAAACAATTTCTAGATTGGGTGATGAAATATTAATTCTGCCAGATAATCAACACAGACATCATCATGTGGTAACAAAAGCAAACTTTATCTTGTTGCATCAAGGCCAACAATTTAAATTCAACCCCCCCCTCCCTGCCCCCCCCCCCAATCACCCCCCAAACATCCCCCTCTTTGTAGGCCAAAACTCTTCTTCTTCTTCTTTTGAACCTTTCTGATTTTCAAAACTTCTTAAAATTGAAAAACTTTTTTCTCCCCCCCCCCCCTTCGTTTCACAGCCCCCCCAATAATAAACTTTTTTTTGCAGTGATCAAAACCTAAAAAAAAAATAGAGGTGTTTTTGAATTTCTCAATGAACTCATAAAAAGAGAGGATTAAGAGGCTCAAGGCTTCAGAAAGTAATTAATCTTTCTCACTCCTGATTAAAATGACTTTGTTGATTTGGAAAAAAAAAGTTCAAGGCGTTTTGCTTAAAATGAAATAATTATATATCTACATCTTCTAATGTTGCATTTTTTTTTAAGATATCAAATATATGTTTGTTTTCCTAATGAATTTTAATTAATGAGGATGTAAAATCAATACTTGAGTAGAAGTCAACAGGAGGTCTTTCTTAAAGTAAGTGTGATTAAGAAAAATAAAGTACGTATATACGTAAAATACGTGTGATTAAGAAAATCAAAGTATTTATATACGTAAAGTACGTGTGATTAAGACAAATAAAATACGTATATACGTAAAGTACGTGCCCTAGGGAAAAATAAAGTACTTATATACGTAAAGTACGTGTGATTAAGGAAAATAAAGTACATATATACGTAAAGTACGTTTGATTAAGGAAAATAAAGTACGTTTATATGAAAAGTACGAGGGATTAAGAACAATAAAGTACGTATATATGGTACGTACATTAGTGTGGTTAAGAAAAATAAAGTGCATATTTATGTAAAGTACCCGTGATTAAGAGAAGTACGTATAACGTTAAGTATGTGTCATTAAGAAAAGTAATGTACGTATATATGTAAACCACGCGTGATTAAGGAAAATAAATTACGTATGTACGTAAAATACTTGTGATAAGAAAAATAAAGTACGTACATATGTAAAGTAGTGTTATAGAGAACCATAAAGTACGTATATACATAAATTTCGTGTGGTTAAGAAAAATAAAGTACTATATATGAAAAGTACGTTTGATTAACAAAATAAAGTACGTATATACGTAAAGTATATATGATTAAGAAAAATAAACACAATGCACACTCTAAAGTAAAACACCTTTTGTTGTGTTGGTACACTTGTCACGATCTTATGTTCACAGTTTTGACTATACAGCATATGTTGTTTCTATGTTAGAGGCTAGATGAGGTTAACGAAGTTAGACGCCTGTTTGCGTACTGAGAAATTTTTTGCTGTGGAAATTAAAAAAGCAGAGAGTTTCTATTAATTATAATGTAAAAAAAAAAGATGGTATTAAGTGCTCAAAAACTCTTGAAATGTTGTCAGTGGGGTACTATGAGTCAGCTTGAGCAAAAAAAAAGTATAAATATAGTATAGTATAAGTATATAGCATAAGTATAGTATAGTATAAGTTATTCCACAGATAATTATTTTTTCAACAACAAAAACTTGCCGAGCACACTAACTCGAGTCTCACCTTTACGTAGGTCTGTCCCTTAGCTAGGGCATACCGAGCCAACCACCCTGGGTTCTGTGCTTGTGGGGGCGGTACGACGGTAGTGACCTCGGAGAATGACAAATTGAAACCTACAATTTTATATATATATATATATAATTACACAAAACAAGACAGCTTAAAAAGATAAAATACACAATTACTAAATTCAATATTTCGAATTGTTGTTCCTCATCAGGAGAAGACGTTCTTCAACGTGGAGAGATCTCTCTCACTTCGTCCTCTCTTCTAGTCTTCTCCTGACGACGAAGAACGGTTCAAAATATTGAATTAAGTAAGTGTGCATTTTATATTTTTTCTCTGTCATGTTTTGTGTAATTTAAGGTTTTATAGTTCGTGTGCACCGTTTATTTAGTATATATATATATAATTATTTCGTGAAATAGCAATCAATGATCAAACCACAATATGATGAAATGGGAAACCAAAGCTAAGATCTTTCAAACGCAACAAGCGGTCTTCATCAGAGTCAAAAACCGAACTGACTGTCTAGTTGGATTTCACGTGTTTATGTGAAATCTTTATATATATATATATATATATATAATTTTTGGGTGGGTAGGCTCCGCAGTGGTTGAGTTGCTCCACTCCTCCACACCTGAGTTTCTTCCTCTTTTTCTTTTTCTCCTCTCCTGAAGACGGTACAAACTCCGACATGATCGAGAATCATGAGTATTAGTATCTTTCTCTTTTGTGTTTTCTCAAAAGCTAACCTTCCTAGGGTTGGAAGGGATTACCCTGCCGTCTTCTCAGACAAAAACAACAGCATGCTATATAATAAAAATCTGGAGTGGCCTACACTCTACTTTACTATAAGTAACTCAATGTCAAATTTCTTGAGTATATAAAACATAACGTATCATTTAAGCATAACATAAATATCTAAATGGGATATAATTATTAGCATTGCATTCGTGAGGTAGTACAGATAGTGATTGAAGGACATATCAATTTATAAGCTTATTTTTGTACATCACAAATAATGTATTATTTGCAAATAATTTCATTAGTATAACTACAGCAGTAATAACATTTTTGAAAAACCAATGTGAACATTTCTTGAAACGAAATATTATCCTACAAGAGAACATGGCTATTGTTCAAATAGCCAGTGGATTTTTTACATCGTTTACTTCACCTCCTTCTACATTGAATATTAATGTAAAATTTTCAAATTTGAAACAGTAAAATACCCTTTTTTTTTTCTGAAAAACATCTAAAACAGCGAAGAAAATGTTGTTTTAAGGTGATTTGTTAATTAAAGATGTATGATAATTACAGTTATTAATCTCTAAACGAAAGATTTATATTTTGAATTATCTTTTACATTTTTGGTTTTTAACAGAATTATTATACTGGGAATTTTATGGCTTCTTAGTATTTAATAAGATCATTTTCCTTCCCCTTTGTCAAATAACATATATACGAATTTTTTTTTAATGAGTGTTATCATTTACCTGCACAATATTATTCCTCTTACATCTCTTATAAGTCAATAATATATTTTCATTTTTCCATTAGAAACATCAATTTTATCTCAGTGGATTCGCTTAAAAAATTTCTAAGTCAATGTAAACAATGTAAAAAAAATACAAAAAATTCGACAAGTATAGCAGGTGATCTCTAGGATAAACAAAGAGTTTTTATATCGTTATTGCTCTTTCCCGTAATTGAAACTTCATGATTTTTTTTTTATGAATTGCTAATTTTTTGTTCCATTTTTGGTCAAATTTTCATTATTTTTTAACGAGCCGTTTAGCGTCAAAAAAACATTTTCTGAAAACACAAATCGTACTGTAACGCCCCTTTAGCGAATGTAATTTTAGAAAAAAATATCTCAACTCATTCTCCATATAATGTTCTATTTATAGGCATAGTTTCATTCTTGTCTGTCAAACAGTATGGCTTGTATCGCTCTCACAATGTTTGAGATTGAATTATTAGTCAAAATTTTTACATTTTATTGAAAAAAAAATATTTCCTGTTGTTTTAAAATTCTGAATATATTTTTCGTTTGTTGCATTTGAAACCTCAAAGATAATGTCAAAATTTCAAAACTCTAGGGTTATCAGTTTAGGAGAAATAAATGTTTTAAAAAAAACGGTTTTTGGCAAAAAAAGTGACTTTCCCATCATGCATAATACTTCCCAAACAATAGGGATCTTCGCCTTTATGAGGCCCATTTTTGTGCAAAATATCAACTTGATCCATCAAAGATTCTGGACCGTAGCGTGGTAACAAGCAATGCTAACACACTCACCCGCCCACCCACCCACCCACCCACCCACCCACACACACACAGACATCATCGTAAAAACGTCATAAAACGACTTCTGGGACCTCAAAACATGTAATTCCGTCAAAATCTCGAGATCGAATTTTTTCACGATCACTATACTTTACTTATAGTAAAGTAAAAACTTACTAAGAGTACCCATATAAGAGAAAAAAAAAATTGAAATTGGAATGTACATGTAGAATGTGAGTCTGCGATATTAAAGAAAAATCTCCCTTAATTTTTCATCACCCTCCTATATCCTTTTAAACGCTATATCGACTTCAACATGCACAACTTTCATAAAATTTTATCATTTTTCCAATTATTATTGTAATCGTTTATATATTGCAATTTTATTATATATTTTTTGCTAAATTTGCCGTAATAACTGTTTAAGAGACATTCTAAATGGTTTGATACATACAACCTTTCGACCTTTCTCGCTCAGCAACATTTAAATGCATCCTACAGTTGTAAGGTTAAATCTCTGCAGTTGAATGCTTCTACAACCTTTGAAATAATACTTGGGCTTACTAACAGAGTCGAATCAATAAGATAATTAGAAGTGAGTTTTCATTTTTTTCGAACTTCATGGCTGATTTAAAAGTACAAAAATTTGATAGAAATTGCAAATATCAAATGCAAATACATTTTAATATTAATTTAGGTTGAAGTGATAGTCCCACGGCATAGGCCGAACATTGACTCTTTATGATACAACATGATATATCTCCTAGTCTAAATACACTTGAGTGAGTCGACATTTAGAACTTCTAATATAGAATGTTCATTGTATGCTAAAACAAAGAGCCAATTTTTGCCCTATGTCTATTTTCGCATAGGACAGCCTTTGCAAACCTAATATAAACTATCTTTTACATAGTAGAGATCTAAATTTGACATGTTTTGCATAGATGACTTGCCTTATTAACTCTGTTTTAATCCAACAGTGTATTTGAATAATCATATTTTGAATAGAACTCTGATTAATCGAGACTTTTAATAAAACCGGTTGCGTATTTTATTGAGATAGAGGCTTTCTAATTACAATCATTATTCTTTTCATCATATCGACTTGCATTAATCATTTGTTTATAACCAAACCCATAAATAAATAAAAATTTTGGTTTTTTAGTTTTTTACATATATTGCACCATAAAAAAAATCCAATAAGAACACAGAAACGTTTCAGAGTAAATAGAATTTTTGGTTTAACCGTCAAAAGGAGAGAAGAGATAGGGACGCCAAGTGACCTTGAGAAACGACGGTTGAGTCTCCAAATGCGCTTGGTGTCCCTTGTCTTCTCTCTCCTGATGACGGCAAAACCAAAAATTACAGATCGTGTATTTTTCTATTTACTGTGTACCTCTATTTTAGTCTGAAACGTATATATTTATATGAGTCGTTGTCTCGTTTCTATCTTCCTGATGACGAGGACATCGAAATACAGTTGTGAGTTTCTGTTTCATTTCTGAGTGTTCTTTATGTAATATAATTCATATATATAATGTAATTTTTTAAGGGTTGAGGTCTAATGATTTTAAACTAGTCCTTTTGCCGACGTTTCGACATATATTTATGTCATCAACATGGCTACAACATGATTGTTTTACAATTGCACTACTATTACTACTATTTGGTTCTTTATTACATTTTAATATGTACAGTAACACAGTGGAATTTATTGAAAATCAGTTATTTCGACTATGGATATTTTTTTCTTTTATATTAACATAACGATATTGTTATAATTATTCTATTGCTTTTACAATTATTTCCTAAGTATAGAGATCACTATTTGATTACCTTATGATCTCTATACTTATGAAATAATTGTAAAAGAAATAGAATAATTATAACAATACCGTTAAGTCGAAGTAAAAAAAAAAGTCCATAGTCGAAATAACTGATTTATCAATAATTCCTCTCCGTTACTGAACATATTAAAATGTAATAAATAACCAAATAGTAGTAATAGTAATGCTGATTGTAAAACAATCATGTTGTAGCCCTGAAGATGACATAAATATATGTCGAAACGTCGGAAAAAGGACTAGTTTAAAATCATGAGACCTCAACCCTCAAAAAAAAAATTATATCATATAAATATTGGGTCAAGAAAACAAATCATGTTATATATATAATAAATTATATATATATATATATATATTATATATTATATATATATATGTGTAAATTAATAATCAACAATAACTCTTGATATAATATATGATTCAAAAACCACAATAAAGTATTTATTGTGGTATTTAATTCATATATATATACACTTTTTCGTTGGAAATACGATCCGAAGCCGACAAATATAGTTTAACTTAGAAAAAGAAACATAGAGAAATCAAAAGAGAAATTAGTATCCTCAGTTTTATTTTATATTATCATATCTTATCCGTACTTTTATTTATGTATCAATTTCTCTGTTCATCCCTCATTTTTTTGTTTAATTTATTTATTGCTTTCATATTCCACTAATTTCATGTAATTATAAATTGATTCCAGACTACTTTATTGTTTGTGACCGGGCGCGCATGCGGCAATATTGTTGGTCTCAACCATCTCTGTACCAGTGCGCTTGATTTTCCCTCTCTTATCTCTCCTGAAGATGGTTCAAACCAAAAATTAAAGACTTTAAGTGTATGCTTTTGATTTCTCTATGTTTCTTTTTCTACATTAAAACTATATATATATATATATATATATATCTATATATATATATATATATATATATATATATATATATAGATATATAACTAGAATTTGCAAAATAACATAGAAAAGAAATCACTCAAACACACTATTATATTTCGATGTTTTCGTCATCAGGAAGATAGAAGTGAATCACTTCAAAGGCTGATAACGACTGGCTTGCGTTCATAAAGAAGCACGCAAATAGTGTAGCCACCCTTCGGAGGGAGGGGAGACAAGGAAGATAAAGAAATAAAAGCCAAATAAAGATTAAATGAATGAAAATATTAAATTTAAATGATAACGATGAAATGTTAACCTTAGGTCAACCTCAAGAACTGACCGAGTTCTCATAAACTTTATATATATATATAAAATTCAATATTCTCTTTCGTCGTTTCTTTTTTATCGAGTTGTAGTCAAACTTCAAACAATACAACACCTTTAAGCCGATATGCTTTAGCCCTGAAGATACCTACAAATCTAGACGAACCGTCGTCTTATAGGTGTTGTATTGTTTGAAGCTAGACCGAACCTCAATAAAAAAGAAAAATAGTTATATATATATATATATATATATATATATATATATATGCTTTTAAAAACTGGATGTCTGTTTCCACTTGATTTAATTTTGTCTTATATTTTTCCAAATTACGAAATTTTTTCTTCAACTCAGAACTCAACTTAAAAATTATTCACCATAATTTCTTATTTTATTATTGAACATGTTTCGGTGTACGTTCACCATCTTCAGCAAAACACACAATTAATTACAATTACACTTAACAAATGAATCTAACAGTTAAATTACATTGCAAAAACAATAAGTGAACAAGTTAACTGAAGGTTACACAGACAGGTTAGGGGTTGTCAGTGTTGGCATAACTAGCCCTAGGTTTCCAAACAAGCGCAACTGGTTGGCAAAATTACCTTTTTGATCGTTCATGCTAGGAGCTTTTTCTAGTATGAACAGCGCTTCTAATATCCTGAGTCTTCTTCCGTCCTTTTCTTTTGCTATAATTCTAGTATTATACACCATAGTTTCCCTCGAAATTTTTGTTTTATGAATCTTTTGGAAGTGTTCTTTGGGGGCTCCTGAAACCAGATGCATCGTCAGCCTCCTAGAAAGGGTAGTAGTTGTTGATCCTATATATGAGTATTTTTGGAATTCACAGTTTCCCAGTGGACATTGAAACTCATATACTAGGTTCGTTTGTTTCAGCGGCTGTTTCTTCTCATGCTGGTTCCTTATAATCAGTTGCGTGGTGGTTTTGTTCCTATAGAAAATAATAAGCTGGATCCTGTCTTCTTGCTTTTTAACCTTGATATTGTTTTTTAATATTGTTTTAATTATTCTTTCGTCTGTTTTATAGCTGTCCGAAAATTGGTTTTCATAGTATATCTTGTAGGTTGTTTGCTTTGTTACTTCATCTCCCTCATTTTTTTCTTTCTTCTGATTAATATAGTTTTTAAGAGTTTCATCAAATTCACTGTTCTTGTAGCCATTGTTCATAAAAACCTGCTTTAAATTTTCTATCGCTCTGTTGAAGGTTTCCCAATCGGCCGAGATTTTAAATGCTCTGTCTATCAGTGTTTTAATAGTGCCATTTTTATATCTTGAGGGACATTCACTCTTGTTGTTGAGGTATATACCGCTGTGTGTTGGCTTGAAAACCATCGCTGTTGATAACTCACTATCATTTGCAGATATCTGTACATCCAGGAAATTAATTTTATTGTTTACAGCTACCTCATGGGTAAATTTTAGCACAGACTTCTCTTCGAATTTTCTTTTTATTTCCATTAGCATTTCTAGGTCCTTAACTATTAGAAAACAATCGTCTACATAGCGACAATATATATTAGGTTTGTATGGTTTATCAGCTTTCAAAATTCTATTCTCCAAATTGCACATATAAAAATTAGCAAAAGTGACACCGAGTGGAGATCCCATCGCTACGCCGTCAACTTGTTGGTATAACGTTCCGTCAATATGTTTGAAAGGGTTCTTCATTGTACAAGCTTGCAATAGCTTTTCCAATATGTGCCGTTCTATATTTGGAGGGGCGATAGTGGCGTTATTATAAACCTCTTCACAGATTATATTAATAGTTTCAATCACAGGAACGTTTGTAAATAAAGATTCTGCATCTAGTGAGGCTAGAAGTCCCTTGGGTCTGCAGGTTCGTATTATTTCCAAAAAATCATTGGTCGAATGTAGTAAGAATTTAGCAGGTAAGTATTTTGATATTATACTATTTAACGTTTTCGCAAGTTTGTAGGTTGGAGTGTTGATTTGGGAAATGATTGGTCGTAGGTTATTACCTTCCTTATGAATCTTGACGTTTCCATATACGTAACCGGGGTTATACTCGCCTATGATTGGTTCTAAGATCTTAACTTCTTGGTTTTTATTGGCTTCTTTGATGTTATTAAGGTAATTGTAATTAATTGTGTGTTTTGCTGAAGATGGTGAACGTACACCGAAACATGTTCAATAATAAAATAAGAAATTATGGTGAATTAATTTTTAAGTTGAGTTCTGAGTTGAAGAAAAAATTTCGTAATTTGGAAAAATATAAGACAAAATTAAATCAAGTGGAAACAGACATCCAGTTTTTAAAAGCATGTATTGAAGAAGGACTGCTCCCAACTTTTACAAATATATATATATATGTTTAAACCACAAAATTAAATGGGAGGAAAAACGACCAAGATCTTTCAACCGTAAAAAGCGGTCTTCGTCAGAGTCAAACCCCATCTGACTCTGTTGGGTTTTGACTCTAACAAAAAGCGCATGTTACAGTTAAAAGATCTTAGTCTTTTTTTTATTTTCTTTATAGTTTAACATTGCTATTTTACGTGCTTATTGTGAAATTTTGTGATATATATATATATATATATATATATATATATATATATATATATTAGTGTATTTCGGCAGCAAGTCCTCTTTCAAGCATGTATTATTGAATCTGCTATCAAATTGAATATATATATATATATATATATATATATATATATATTACATACGCCTGTTATTGTATATATATATATATTTGCTATGAGTTGTCCGGGAAAGGAATGTGAATGAATATTATAATCTTATATCACAGAGGGACTGTGCCACCTCTAACCCATTGGCGGAATAACGGAGGCTTTGCTGGGCAGCGGGTAACTGGGACCGCACGCACGGACCTACAAAATCTACTCTTCTATTGGTCACCTTTGTAACGAATATATATATATATATATATATATATTGTTAAATAAAGCCCCATATTTGGCTTCTATCTGTTTTTTACAGAATTTCTCCAATTTCTGGAATTCCTTTCTCGCCTCTTTATTAAAACTGTAATGCTTATCACCAATATTAATTGTCGACATATTTAGTATATATATGTTTAGATATAATTACAGAAACATAAACATATTTAATGTTTAATATACACTTTGAAATATTGAGCGAAATGAAACAAATTGAATTATTTTTGCACTAGTTCAAAATGTTTGATTAAAACAATAAGACAAATAAAAATTCAAAAAAAAACGAGGTTTCCTAACAATATTTAAAGATATTCTAAAAATGAAAGATAGTCTTTGGAAGAAATAAAGAAGGAAAAACAGAACGGGGAGGAATTATTTGTGGATGTTGAGAAGGATTCGATGATATATATATGAGAGTGGAGGTGGGGGGGGGGGGGTGGGAGAGTAATATGTTCTTATGTTGAAAGGGTAGGACAGAGGGGAGGCAAAGGAATTCTTTATGAGGCCTACTTTTGAGAATTGAAAAAAAATACGAAAAAAAAAGAAAAGAGGAGTGGCTATTCGTCCCTTATTCACAAACCCTATGTATTAAACACCAGTTATGCCTAAAAACTATTAAAACACTTGGGTATGGCTATAAAAATAACATATCAATCAATAAATAAAATAAAACGAATTTGATATATCTAAGAAATTATTCACGAAATACAGTTGGAAGTATATTTTTTATAATTTTCCTCATATTTTTAGGTTGTGTTAGGTTGTAGTGGCAGTCAAACAAGTAATACACATGGACCGAATATTGGCCCACAATATAGGTTATGCTTTTTTTTATTGTATAAACCGGTCCTCTAGCGGGTGATAAAGTCAGCCGTTTACCGTCTTTTTGTTTCATGGATTACCTACATTGAAAGACCTAAATTTTACCTAACTCAAGTGCATTTCAAGTAGGGATCTTTGACATCGTACAGGCTCGGGACAGACGGCTTAATGTCCTATCCGAGGAACGACGTACTCAGATTTATTCACTTCCCTTGTGAATAAAACGAGTTCCAGGTGGGGATCGAACCCCGGACTACCATCCCTAGAGACGAGTACGTAAACTACTGAGCTAACCTGGACATCCCACGGTAGGTTATGTTAGGTTACAGTGGCAGTTGCACATATGCCGAATATTGGGCATTTCTAATGCCATACAATTAACATTCTACATGGGAGTCCTACATTTTGCCTAACTCAGGTGTATTTAGAGTAGGGGATCTTAAACGATTACCTGACATCGTTCAGGCTCGGGACTGGCGTCTTAAAGTACTCTCCAAAGAATACCGTGCTCAGATTTATTAACTTTCAAGGTGAATAAATTCAGAATGAGAGTGCGTATTGAACCTTGGATCTACCAGTCCAAAGGTGTACGCCACTCGTTTGTTTTAAATAAACGTATCGTTAATTAACTGTTTAATGACATTGTTTTAATTAAATGTCATATCAAAACAAGCTATGCTGCATACGTATTCAAAGTAACAAACAACTTTCTCATTCATATATTTTCAAAAAAATATATAAGTTACATTAATATACAAATATTTGTAACTGTAGTATTTATTGTTTGTATATTTGATTTTTAAACGGGCTCGCGCGTAGGTGAGGCTTAGCGCAAGAGAACAAGAAATATTATCCGGAGCTTTCACTTCAATTTAGGTATACAAATATTTCAATACGATTTTATTTCAATGTTATATACTAACATTTTATTTACGATTCGTTTTAAACATATTCATTCGATATAACGGCTCAAAAAATAAAATAAAAATAAAGTTAAACAAATACAGCTCATATGGTATTTAAATACATTTTCAAAGTTTGAAAAGATTATTGTTTTAAATGGCGTTGTAAATAAGCATCAAAAAATGTCTTCGTGCGAAGGCCAGGGTAGCCTAGTGGCTTGTATGCTTGCCATTGAACTGCTAGATCAGGGGTTCGAGACCCACTTTGTTCTCTTTCATATTACGACTGTAGCAAGCTAACCTAAAGTAGCGTGACCTAACCTTTGACTTTTCTGAATTGTAACATTTCTAAAGGTTTTATCTATACATTTCTTAGAACTGACTCATTTCAAGTTATCTTTACGTTTACTTGATTATAAAGTTTTATAAATTATAGAAACTTTACGTTTTATAAATTATAGAAACAGAACCCACCCTTACAAAAATTTCTCCCTTTTTGTTTGTCCAAAAATTCTTATCACAAGTAAACTCAGCCACCATAAGACATAGCAAGCTGTAGTTTGTGTATGTCTAACTTAAAAACTAAAATTTTAATGGATTGGAATTCAACGTAAAAGCCAAGTTATGAACTTTTAAGCAGGGTTTAGCTAACTACACAAGTATATCAACTAACAATACTTACTTGCTACAGTATCAGACTCCTAGAAATACCTTTAAATTTTTAATATATATATATATACCACAATTAAAAGAAACGGTCCAGCGGACTTTTTTACAATAAAATAAAAAACGATGGAAACACACAGAAAGACACAGACATAACTCACATCGATATTTCGACAATCGTCGTCATCAGGAGGTGCGAAGAGCGAAGAGTCCCGCAGGAAGACAGGGCGGTACTGACTCGGAAACCGCAGCCAGTACCCCACCACTTACCACCAAGCGGGGGAAGGGAGGGGGGAAGGAAATGAAGAGCCAAATTAAGACGTAAAAGGAACGAGTAAAAATTATAACTATAAAAAATTATAAAAAAGTAGATAAATCAACTTAAATTAATAAAAATAATAAATAAAAAGTAAAATAAAAAATAATAAATAAAAAATAATAAATAAATAAATAATAAATAATAAATAAATAAATAAATCATAAATAAATTATCGGTTGAGGTTGAGTCCGGGGGAAGAGCGAGCATCAAGTAAGCATATGTATGCCTCCTCTGAAGCTCTTAGGGTAACTTTATTGTTGGATTCGGGGATCTGTTTCAGGATCTGAACCCTGAAACAGTCATTGAAACTGAGTCCATGCGAGTTCGCATGGATGGCTACAGGATAGTTACTGCGTTGACCGACTGAAGCCCTATGACCATTCATACGAAGGCTCAACTTATTAGAAGTTAAGCCAACGTAAAAGGAGTCACACTGAGTGCAATCCAGTCGGTAAACACAGTTGCTCGAGGTACAGGAGGAATTGACCTGAACCGGGTAGGAACTATGGTGGAGAGGGGAATCGAAGGAAGGATTAGGATTTACAATCAGGCAAGTTTGACAGCCACGGCGTCCACATTGTTTCATTCCAGGAACAGGATTGGAAGGCTGAGGGGAAATATGAGAGAAAATGCTTTTTAGATTGGCAGGTTTACGGTAGGAAATAGAAGGGGGGTGATTAAAGATGGAAGAAGTAGAAGTAGAAGTAGACAGAATCGGAAAAGACTCCTTAATAACAGCACGAAGCTTATAAGCGCCAGGGAAGTAGGTTGTCAGGAAGAAGGAAGTGTTACTTCTATCCCTCTTGGGTCTGGGTTGGTGGGAGATGTCAGCCGGTAAAACACGACTATCAATGAAGGAGCGAGGATAGCCTCGTTCAGAAAATTTGTCCTTTAAGAGGTTAAGGTGATGTCTGCGGTCTTGGAGATTATTGCAGATATTGTGAATACGGAGGGACAAGGATCGAGGTATAGACTTTTTAACATGGGATGGATGGCAACTATTGTAATGGAGGTACTGTTGGGAGTTGGTGGGTTTTATATGTACGGAAGTCAGGAAGTGTCCATTGTCTAAAGTAACGTCAACGTCAAGAAAGGTGATAAGTCTGTCGGAGATGTCGTAAGTGAAAGTGATGGAGGGGCAGAAATTTTGAAAGGAGTGTAGGAAAAGTTCTAAGTTATGTTTGCCATGGGGCCAAATGAAGAAAATATCATCAATAAAACGGAGATAAAGGAGTGGAAGAAGTTGACAGGTGGCCAGGAAATCCTGCTCTAATTTGGCCATGAAAAGATTAGCGTAAGAAGGGGCCATAATCGTCTGCAAAGACACTTTCCATTTTCTCCGAATTCTTAAAAATCTTTCTCTTCCCTCTACCCTTGATCATCCTCTTCTCATGGTTGCCATGGATATCACTTCTCTCTATACTTCAATCATTCATTCTGAAGGTCTGGACGCTCTGCGATACTTTCTTGATGGCAGAACAGCACCCCTTAATCCTTCCACATCCTTTCTAGTCTCTTTGGCTGATTTCGTGCTACAGCATAATGTCTTTCAGTTTGAGGGTCGTTATTACCTTCAAACCAGAGGCACAGCTATGGGTACGATATCCTCCTGTACCTCGAGCAACTGTGTTTACCGACTGGATTGCACTCAGTGTGACTCCTTTTACGTTGGCTTAACTTCTAATAAGTTGAGCCTTCGTATGAATGGTCATAGGGCTTCAGTCGGTCAACGCAGTAACTATCCTGTAGCCATCCATGCGAACTCGCATGGACTCAGTTTCAATGACTGTTTCAGGGTTCAGATCCTGAAACAGATCCCCGAATCCAACAATAAAGTTACCCTAAGAGCTTCAGAGGAGGCATACATATGCTTACTTGATGCTCGCTCTTCCCCCGGACTCAACCTCAACCGATAATTTATTTATGATTTATTTATTTATTTATTATTTATTATTTATTTATTTATTATTTTTTATTTATTTATTTATTATTTTTTATTTTACTTTTTATTTATTATTTTTATTAATTTTAATTTGATTTATCTACTTTTTTATAATTTTTTATAGTTATAATTTTTACTCGTTCCTTTTACGTTTTAATTTGGCTCTTCATTTCCTTCCCCCCTCCCTTCCCCCGCTTGGTGGTAAGTGGTGGGGTACTGGCTGCGGTTTCCGAGTCAGTACCGCCCTGTCTTCCTGCGGGACTCTTCGCTCTTCGCACCTCCTGATGACGACGATTGTCGAAATATCGATGTGAGTTATGTCTGTGTCTTTCTGTGTGTTTCCTTCGTTTTTTATTTTATTATATATATATATATATATATATATATATATATATATATATTTTATTTTTTCTCTGATGTATAAAACGTAAAGATAACTTGAAATGAGTCAGTTATAAACAATGTACAGACGCAACCTATATAATACAAACAGGTGCGTGATATTGTAGCAAGTAGGTATTGTTAGTAAATTTTAATTTTGTTTGAATTTATAACTTCTAAAAGGTGATCCCTACTTACCTGAATACTAAATAAGAAGTATGCCTAGAATAACATCACATTTGAGCTCAGTATCTAAAGCTGCAAAAAGTAAAAGAAGCTCCAGACCTAATGGCAGTTATGAACTGTGATTTTTATAATTTCAAATAATATTTTGGAAAACGACGTATCATCTCTGATGTTTTATAAAATACCCCTCAAAGATGGTCATGTCTGCTATGCCAGAAAATATTACCTTTTGATTCTCGCTACCTTCTCTTATTTATCATTGCTATTATGTTCTTAATAAGATTCCATCTTTCATTACTTGTGGAATTCGTTATTGTGAGGTAATTCATATTGGATGAATTCAAGAATTAAATCTCCAAACAAAAAATAGTTTAATATGAAACTAACAACGCTTTTCCAAAACTTGGTGTTCTTCTTCAGATAAACATCTGCACTGTTGAGGGTCGATCTCCGGGAAGGAGTTGGAAAGGACTGAATCACTCCCGTTGAACGACTCTCAACAGTGCAGATTTTAACCTGAAGAAGAGCACTAAGTGTTGTAAACGTGTTGTTAGTTTCATCGTAAATAATCGATCGATAATCGTAAATATGATATTTCATCGTAAGTTCATTAATTTACAAAGTCCAAACTGGCGGAGTTCCATTACTTTTCACTGAACACATTATCACTGAATAAATATATTTATATAATATAGATTCAAATTTGAAATAAGCTGCTTTAAAAAGCATGTATTTTTTAAGAAGATAAAATCAAAGAGTACGGTTAGTAAGCACTAATGGTTCTTAGAACGTCCGAATTGAATTTATTTAAAAGATTTAAAAGCAAAGGATTGAAAAAAATATTAAATGAAGTTTTATAACATTTCATAAATATTATATTTAGATTAAAAGAAATTTGAATGAAACCTTGCCAAAGGAAGTAACTTTTGCTTTTTTAGAACACCAAAGAGATTAAAAAACATGACAGAAGATTTATATAAAACTTTGAAAGCTCGATCTAGCACAAACCGTCAAAAAGGTTTTATTCCGGAAAACCATCTTTTATAAAAAAAAGTTTTTTTTTTAATTTTTCCTTTTTTTTATCGTTATTTTCTATTGATATAGGTTAAGTGCAGTGGCAGTTCCACAAGAGAAGAAACAGAGGTCCTTTATGAAGCAATACAATGAACATTGGGAGTCCTACATTTTCTCGAACTTAAGTACTTTAAGGTACTTGTTTAGGCTCTTTAATGCAGGTACGTGCAGTACCTTCCTCACCTGACAATCTTAAAAAGAGAAACATGTAAAATGAATTATAAATATTTCATTGATTATATTTATCCAGTGAATTGCACTGAAAACATTATTTCAGTTCACTTTGTAAGTTTTAGATTGTGTTTTATTTAAAATCGCTGGGTTTTTACATTTACTGTTCAGATACTAATGGCAATGTGTGGTGAGGCTGTCGCCTGCTGTACCTCTCGATAGATTGTGCAGTGACTGTGTGCTGGCATGCTGTAAAGTATTTCTGTCTGTCTGTATGTCGCTATTGAAATGTTTAAACCCTTTGGCTATATTAACAAAATTTCCAATGTACAGTGTTTTTTTCGTAGCAAGGGTATGAGTGTTAGTACTTTGTAGTGCTGAGCGATCTTAAATCTTTAGCGAAGAGTCGCTAAGTGAGGCATATAGGTATCTCGTATCATGATAGAGGATGTCTGTGACTTCAGGAATTCTTTTTGTGACTCAACAACATAACACAGTCAGCAACAACACGCTAGAGCTAGCAAGTAAAGTGCAGCCATCCATTTATTAATTTCCTTCTTTAATTTCGATTAAGCCGTCGGTCCCGAGCCTGTACGATATCACATACTCGTTAAAGATCCCTATTCGAAATGCACTTGAGTTAAGCTAAATTTAGGACTCGCAATTGAGAATTTGTATGAATCACCGATCAAACAAAAAGGTGAAAAAAACATCCGGTAGGCGATCGGTTTAAACAATAATAATAAAATATGTTATACATATATTTACAGTTTTTTTACGTGATGTTGGTGCACCTGAAGTTTGAACTGTTTTAATAACGTATCTAGTCTCAACACTAGATTAAGTATAATGGCTATTCCATAAAGAGATTTTAAGAAATAAATGTTATTTTAAAACAGTTGCATGTCTTTTTATAATCAAATAAAAAGAGATTTACAACCTAAACTAATCTGGCAATGGTTTCTTTTTGGAAAAGAGCCCAAAATGGAAATGTTACAAGGGAATAGCAAAAAGATTGGCATTGCGGTAACAAGGCTCTTAAGTTTGACCAAAAGAAAATCAATTAGAAAAGGAATTCCCGTTTATCTAGGTCAGGGGTAGTAATGGAGTAATTATGCGCCTCTAACAGCCTCTAGCACTCAACTCCGACTTTCAGCCTTCACGAGGCTACCCTGTTAACCTGTTATATACAGGGACAAAACGGAACAAGAGGAGAAGGTGATCAGGGGCTGGGCCTTACCACCTTCTTCTCACATCCTTCGAACTCCCCAAATCCTCTCCTCTTATACCAGCTCCAATCCAAGGCGTTATGCCATCCGTGCCGAAGGATAGATGATATAGGGGTTACTGTATTAAAAACTGAGCTTCAAGGGTACCAGGCGACCCTCTTGAGTAAATATCCTTACGCCGATAAGCGTACTCTGCCGGAGCACACAAAATACCACCGATAGAGCTTCAGGGATTTTTCCCTGTATGATACTAAGAAGAATGAAGTCCGGAGACCATCCTACGGAAGTGCAGAGGGTCCAAAAGCGCTAATTAGTGGGAGCCAAGCTCCCACAAGTGCACCTAAGAACCCGAAGAAGTCACTTTCTCCCAAAACGTAGGGAGCCTGAATGGGCATTACCAATGATTGTTTGTGCAGATTCTGCAGAGAGGAGGAAGAAACATCGTTACAATTGCTGACTGAATGTCAGGCAACCTTGCTGCACAGACATGAGGTGCTTCGGGACATTCAACAAAACGATAGAAAAACTTTTACCCCTGGACCTTCAGCACATAGAAAAGTGCTAAGTTTCTTGGAGGCGTTAAAGCTAACTGCTGAGGTACTTTAGTACAGTAGGAGGAAGCACAATAGTTTTCTCATAAAAAAAAAAGGTCAGCATCCGTTGGACTCTGACGAAGACTGCTCGATAAAGTTGAAACATATTAGTTTTTTCCTCTTTTCTTAAAATTTTAATTCAGCTATATAATTCCAATACTATTTTTGATATCATTAACTCCTACTTTTTTTTTGTTTATTTGTTTTTTTTTTCTAAAAATTACTCCAATTCTATATTAATTTTAAATTTCAGGATTACACTTTGATTGTACAAAATTCCTCATGATATACTACTTTTCCTTTCGTTTGTATTTGATTCTATGTATGATAATGTCTTAGATTTCCTAATTTCTTTAGGCCTGTGAAAAAGATTTTAAATAAAGTTTAAAACGTCAACATCACATTTGGTTTTTACAAACATTTTATATAATATGGATATACTTATAATATAAATTATTTTTATACATTAAACTAAATTAATTTATTAAATTAGTATATTAGATATATATTGTAATAAATATATTTAAAATCCTTTGTTTTTATAAATATTATATATAAAATATATTTACAAATAATATAAATTATTTTATATAAAAATACGTTATATTTATTAACTAAATTAATTTAGTCATTAATATATTAAATATATATTTTAATGAATATATTCAAAATCCTTTGGTTTTATAAATATTATACATAAAGTATATATACATATAATATAAATTATTTCATACAAATAATACGTTATATTTATCAAACTAAATTAATTTAGTCATTAATATATTAAATATATATTTCAATGATCAAACGACAATATGAAATGGAAAAATAAGACTAAGATCTTTCAACCGTAACAAGCGGTCTTCGTCAGAGTCAAAAATTCTACTGATTTTAGTCTTTTTTCCCTATTTCATATTGTTGTTTGATAATTGATTGTGTTATATATTTGATAATTGTCTTGTTGTATATTTTAACGAATATATTGATTGATATATAATATTTAAGCAGTAAGTGGTTTATTGTTGCGGAGCATGTGTTTGGCGGTGTGAGATTGATATAATGCAACACCTGTTGATGCATCAGATGACGTGACAGATTGACAGGTAGGGAGAACGCGTCATTGCAATGAGCAGCCCATCGGAACACAGCTCCGAAAACAATACAAGGCTCTAATTAGGAGACACTGCGAGCTGCTTATACTTGCAGTAGATACTGTACTACTTTACAGTATCTACTGTGTTACAGTATACACTGTAATGCCGTATATTAAAGTATACAGTATAATGATATACTGTATATCAGAATAGTACCAATTTGTACTATTTATGTGGATCCTGACACTATATATAATAAATACAATATATTAGAGAGACACTATATTAGAGAGATACAATAAACAACAAAGAGAAGTTGGGAAGAAATTTAATGATGTATGTATTAAGGAAGGTCTGCTACCTAATTACACTAAATACAATATAGTATACATAGTTATACTATATACATAATTAATATTAAACCTTGATTGTGAGCATCACCATTAACATGATTTCTTTTGTACCACGTTAGGTAAAGTTACTCGTAGGTTGCAGTGGTAGGTAGTCCTACGTCAGGTGCTCACGGGCCACGGAGACTTTAAATCCTATCTCCTCAGGTTCAAAATAACTGATGACCCCATGTGCGATTGTGGCCATGGCCCGGAGACAGTGAGGCACCTACTAGAGGAGTGCCTCTTCTTTGACCTACAGAGGTTGAGGCTAAAGATCCAGGCTGGAATATTTAATGAACAACTGTACAGAAGCCTGCACCAAGGAAAAGTATTGGAACACTTCTTGGCTTTCATATACTCAATTGGGGAAAAAGTCACATCGAAATATCGATGTGAGTTATGTCTGTGTCTTTCTGTGTGTTTCCTTCGTTTTAAATTTATTTTATTTAAAAAAGTCCGCTGGACCGTTTCTTTAATATATATATATATTAGAAAGAGAGAGAGAGATTTCATATAAACACATGATACAATCAATGAAGTCAAAAACCATAAGTAAAAAGAAAAACAAAAAAAAGGTCTGAGGTCTTTTATTTTATGCCATCAGAGAGGTTATGTACTTACTTTTTTCTTACTTTGTTTGCTCTGATGACATAAAGTGAAAGGCCTCAGAACATTTATTTCTTTTGTTTTTCTTTTTCCTCGTTATACTAAAAACAAGGCTAAGATCTTTGAACCGTAACAAGCGGTCTTCGTCAGAGTCAAAAAACGCTTGTTACGGTTCAAAGATCTTAGTCTTGTTTTCCCATTTCATATTGTGGTTTGATCATATATATATATATATATATGCTTTTCTTAACTCGACCACACATGTTGAATACTATATTTTTCATCGAGGTTTTCTTGTCTAGCTTCAAACAATAAAACACCTTTAAGCTTATGTTTCATCTATATTTGTAGACATCTTCAGGGCTTGGTATATTGCTAAAAGCAAGGAAATACCAAGTCCTGAAGATATCTACAAATATAGATGAAACGTCGGCTTAAAGGTGTTGTATTGTTTGAAGTTCGATAAAAAAAAAAGGAATAGTATATATATAGATCAAATATAATAAACAAAAAATTATAAGAAACTAAGGAAAAAGCATAAAAATAGAGTGGTGACCGTTCTGGAAACGTGACGTGCAACACGAGACGTGGCCCCAGGCATTCCCTGGAGTGGAATAAGACAAGGAGAGCAAGAATAGAAAATTGTCTTTTCCGAATTTGAATATTAAATTAAAACTGTTATTTTGGTTAAAATGACTTAAAACGAAAAAAGAAGTATTAAATATCTTCAATGGAGTTAAAAGACAATATTAATATTAATCTTTATTATAATATAAAATAAAGAAGACATTCTTTTTTTAAAAGTGATAATACTTGGTTTTTGTAAATAATTTATTAACATTAAAACTGGAAACAAGTTTTTTCTTTTATAAATAAATTTTGCATTATTCTTACATAAATCATAAGTTTAAAAAAAAAATACCCTCTATTTTAATATTCCCTTGGATTTAAATAAATTTGAATTTTATATTATAGTACTTAGCGGAATGGGGGATATACTATATATGGTATTTTTAGTAATGCTTTCTAGTTTTTTATATAAGAGAAATGAGGGAGTTAGCATGAATATGCATTTACAGAATACATATTGTATTCAAGTTGATAATTAAATAAGAGTACTGTAACATAGAACTGATTATATATGTATGCATATAGCTGACCCGGCGAACTTCGCACGGCTTACCAGTCTGTGAATGCCACGTTAACTTGAGCTAAATTTAATTTGGTATTTAATTATTAACATAATAGCTATCCTAACAGACGCTGTAATGCTTTACCCAGAATATATTCAATTCAAACAGGAGTAAAAACTAAAACAAAAAAAATATGTAGTGGCCTACACTCAACTATACTGTAACTAAACATAATATTAAAATCGCTAACAACCAACCAATGTTTTGTTTGATTATTAGCATGGAATGTATCAGAAAATATATGTTTAATTGAGGTTAACTTTTTACATTTAAGAATTTTATTCTTCTAACATATCATCTTAAATCATTATAACGTTTCAAATTATTTAAATAACCATATAATTATAAGGTTAATATACATTTTATTTCAATTTAAAAATGTCTATATCAGATAAACAATCCGACAAGTAGGGGCAGTGGTTCATTACTGAAAGACAAATTTTCAGTTTTTGTAATTATACTGCATTTTGAAGCAATAGGAATTTTATTATAATTTTTGTGTTTTTTTTTATAAATGGCTAATATTAAATTTAATTTTTTGTAAAAATTCATTGTTCCATAATTAGTGGTTTAGGGTTAAAAAAAAATTCTTAAATCATTCAATGTATTATATGCCCCTTTTTTACTTTTACTATAAGTAAAGTAGAATGATCAAGAAAAAATTCCATCTCGAGTTTTGACGAAATTACATGTTTTGAGGTCCCTAAAGTCGTTGTGTGTTGTGTGTGTGTGTGTGTATGTGTTTGTTTGTTTCTTGTGGGTAGGTGGTGGGTGGGTGGGTGTGTATCCAAAAGTTCTGTACAGCTACAGTCCACAATCTTTCATAGAAAAAAATGTATACTTCACACATCAATGTTCTTCATAGTTAATATGAACCCCGTTGTTTCTGAACAACTATGCATGATGAGGAAGTCACTTCTTTTTGCCAAAATATATTTTAGACAACTTTTTTTTTCACTAAAACTACTAACTCTAGAGTTTTTTTTTTAAATTTTTGACATTACCTTGGAAGATACAAAAGCAACAACTGTTTTTAAAAATCTTCAAATTTTTAAAACAACAAGAAATTTTTTTCTAATAAAATATAAAAATTTTGATTTATGATTCAATCTGAAATCTTGTAAGGAGGTTTCAATCTGATTTTCAATTTGAAATCTGAAATCTCTACAAGCCATATTGTTCTACGTATCAAAATTAATTTCAAGATTAAAATAGAGCATTATGTGGGGGATGAGAGGAGGAATTTTTTTAAAAAAGTAAGTAAGTAAAAATCAGTTAAAAAGTTGAGTCTTTTCAGTACAATCTTTTTTCAAAAATAATACACTGTCTTACTTTCTTTTTAGGTCCAAAATACCTGCTAGGGCTTATTTTCGGAGGTGGGCTTCAAGTACAATAAGTCGATTTATATTTTTTTCGTTTAGTATACATATATATACAGAAATTTAAATTTATTCAATTACAGTCGTATCAACTTCTGGAATATCGTTATAAATTATCAAATTTTGAATTCTTTCTGATTTTTCTTCAAATCCAATTCCTGTAGAATTATTGGTCCGAATCTCTCATCTCTTACAATATAGATGTCATTTTTAACGTATTATATTTTTCACATTATTTTAAATAGAGCTTACTTTTGGGGAGAGTTAATATTCCAAAAATCCCGAAAATCACACGAGGGCTTATTTTCGTGGGATGTCTTGTTTTCGGAAAAAGACAGTACTATAAAATTTTAATATTTTTGAAAGCATGTCGTTTAAAATAATCCCGTTTTAATTAGTCGATTACCACATTTCTTTGATAAAAATATTATACAAGACTTAAGCATGTGCTCAAAGATGTCATACTTCATAATAACCTTAGGAATTGAAAGTACTATATGTTTACAATGACAATTTAAACACGGAGTGCAAACTTACTACTCAAAAACAGTTAATTTTTCATTTTATATTATCAAAAGATACTATTGAAGAAACATTGGCCCTTGATTTTGAGTATGTTTAAACAAGTATGATTCTAGTAATTTTGATAGCATTGACTGCGGAGGCTTGACAGGCCATTTTTAATTCATTAACTGTGCAACCTGTTATAGTGTGGTACTTATAGAGTCCTTGCTTGGTCTCACCTCCCGAACAACCACCCCAGCAGAGGAGAAGTAACCTGAAGAAGAACATCAAGTGTTCGAAACGCGTTATTTAGTTTCTTGTAATAAACTTTTTCTGTGGAGACTTAATACTTTTCCTAACATGAGTAAATACCACACATAACAGATTGCGCAGTTAATGAATTTTGATAGCATTTTTATATTTTCTTAATTCTATTTTATATTTGTAGGAACACATATATTTTGGGTACTGTAAAAATATTTTGTTTATTTTTAAATATTTTTACTTGTATAAACTGGAATCAATATATTTAATTTGTATAAAAGAATAGGTTAATATTAAATTCTCTAATTAGAGGTTACTGAAATTAAGAAAAAAACAAAACAGAAAAAAACTATTCAATTGACACATTGTTATTGTTTTAAAGGTCAAAGGTGAAGTTTGAGAGGACAGTGAGATATAGCGTGTGAGATGGAACAGACGAAGAAAGAGTGAGCTAGGTGTGAGGTGGGGGGAGTGAGTGACAGAGATGGAGAGTGAGTGGGAGCGAGAGAGGAGATGGAACCGAAAGATTCTTTTATATCAAACATTCAACAAGGCAATTAAAACTATCATTTTTTAAAAAAAATGTCATTGTTTATAATTATCTAGTATTCATTTTATTAACTGAATAATTATTTTACATTTGTTTACACTCATTTTGAAAAATTTGTTGATCATCAAATCATCAGCTATAATTTAAACATCTATAGTATAAATAAAGTCAAGAAAACTCTGGGACTCCCAATATAAAAAAAAAATAGATATCTTTTTCAGATAAACTTAGAATGTTACAAATAATAATTGACAGAAGTAAAGCTCTAATTAGTCATTAATTAAAAAGTAGCATAAAATATGCAGAGGAAATACACAGGCTCATTGCAATTGTTTAGTAAAATTATATAAAAGAACTGACCTAAGGAATTTAAATAGGCATTACTAATTTAAATTAGTTAATTTAATTAGTTAACTAATAGTTAAATAATATAATATAATAAAAACATTAATAATATAATATATTTAATATAATAGTTAACTTAATAGTTAGTTAAATTAACTAATTAGTAAAATTAGTTAATTTAATTAATTTCATTGTAATAAATTTTATTCATGTATTATAAAGAAATTATTTTAGATTAGTTAAGAATTTTATATATTCTAACATTCAAACTAAATATTTTGAACTAACACTTTGTTTGGTATTGCTGAATCAAAAAGATGTAAGATACCTTCCATTTAACTTTTAATGATGGTATTGTGTATGTAATATTGTGTACAATGTATGTGGAAGTGTATATACAGAAAATAATGAAAAATACTATCATAGGATATGATTTATGAACAAATAGGTATACCTTAGCATGATGAGACGTAATTTTGTTCTGTTCTGTCTAGGGATGCGTGAATACAACTGACGTGTTGAGACATGCATTCAACTATAGGGTCCAAAGTTCGCTTACATTCGTTCTACTCCGAAAACTACCCCCACTATACCTTTGCAATTGCGTCTTAATTTATTATGAGAACTAATAAATATCTCATAGTATTTCAAGCAATATTTGTCTATTTAAAACTTTTGCTGTTTTATTCAAAAGCAAATGATATTTACGAGTTTTTCTTTCTTGCAATGATTCAAACTCAGTGCACAAAAGTAAGAAAAAAGATAGCAAGAAGTTTATATAAATTGATAGAGCCATCGACTTAAAATATATTTCGTATTTTTATAGCAATAACAGAATGAAATAATAACTTGAATTAGTAATAATACTGTCCGTCATACCTCGTAAAGTCTCAGAAAATCTCGACTGGTTTCTGAGACTTTACGAGGTATGACAAACAGTATTATTACTAATTCTAATATTACTAACCTCAGAGGAACTGAGGTTAAAAATTGGTCAAAAGCTGCAAACTTTGTAGAGGCGGTTCTCCATCATAAGAAGAACGAAAGTGGTGTGAGGCAAGGGCAATGATTGAACGAATGGGGACAAGAAGGTGAATCCTATTCAGGAGGACTGAGGCACCGGCACGAAGTAATGTGCAAACGGTTTCCGTGTCGGGTATTGCCAGAGAATAGGATGTGGTTTTTTAGTGGGTCGGGACCCCCAACCCCACATACCCTGAGCAAGACGTCTTGCTAAGGGATCTGATGAACAGATTTTTCCACATCCTACGACGGGGAAAAAAAAAAAAAAACCTCAGTGGAACAAACACATTATCTATATTTAAAATAATAATTACAATTTAATTTCAAAATATAAAAACCTTTTTCACATTACTTCCAGAAATTTATTTCATCAATTAAAAATCAGTTTAAAATGCAATATGGTAACTTTATTTTAAGTAAAATATAGTAGTCAAGATGAATTCGTTTTAAAGGTTTTAACATATTTACATTTTTGAAGTCTCCTGAATGTGGTCAAAATCGAATATATGAGTAGTTCCCTGATTGTGGAACAACAAAATTGAATGTCTGTGGGTGGTAATATTTATTACCTCAACAAATTGTGATAACACTACGGGTCATAGTGACAGAAACTTGTAAAATTTGGCTTATAATTAGTTATTTTTATAGTGAATGCTGTATAGCTTTCGGGCACAAGCAAATAATCGTGCTTTACTGTATATTTTGCAAAAACACTTATTTGCCCCTCTAACAGTTATAAAAAGTAAAATTCAGTGCATAATATCAATATAACATAAGCATTACGGGATAAAATTCATATTTTTAGTGAAATGCTTAATGCTTGGTGCATAATTTGGTATGGAATACACTTTACTTTACTTTAAGAGAATCTATTATCAACATTTTTAGATTAGTTAAGAATTTCACAAATTCTACCATTGAAACTAAATATTTTGAGCTAACACTTTGTTTGATATCTCTGAGTCAAAAAGAAGTAAGATGACTTCCATTTGACTTTAAATTTAAAAAAGGGTTGCGTAGTTAATTGAACTTATTTCTTTATTATTTTACTATAAGTAAAGTATGCTAATCATAATAAAAAAAATATCACAAAGTTTTAACGGATTCACATGTGTAGAAGTCCTTAAAGTCTTTTTTTGATGATTTTTTCGATAATGTCATTGTGCACGAAGGAGGTATGTGGATGTTTATTCAAAAGTGTTTCGACTTGCTAAAGGCCATACCATGTGATAGACCAAGTTCATATTTCAACAAAAGTTGGGTCTTATTGGGTAAGATGTGCTTTGTTGTTTTGGGGCAATATCAAATAATATAGAAATACCGTTTTAGTCAAAATACGTTTTTAGAAAACATTTTTTTCTCCTAAACTACTAATTAATGTATATGAGATAAATTTATCATTCATTTTAGAGAAGTGCAATTGCTACTAAGCTTTCTCAGATATAGATAATAATCTCATTTTGAAATAACTTTTCCAATGAATATTATAATCCCACAAATCAAGTATAATGAATTATTATGAGAATGATGATAACTAATAGAAATACCAAAACACCAGAAATAGCAAAATACTATTTAGCGAGCAGACCTTCGTATGATTGGTACAATTTGTCTTCGTGCTATATTTCGAGACAACTATTCCAGCTTTCTTATCTAGTAAGATTTTTACCTTTTTAGATAAGAAAGCTGCAAAAGCTATTTCTTAAAAAAGTAATGACAGAAATAGGAAAACACAAATTGTAATAACACAATGTAATTTTGTGTGTATTGCGTGTATATCCAATACATACATAGGCAGTATGAAAAGGTTTAATTTTAATCCACTGAAAGGAATACTAATTGATAAACTTTGAGGATTAATTGAATATAAATTGAGGGAATATGGATTAGAGTTGAAGTGGTATTAATTAATAGGCAATGTGGATGGTAGTAGAACTAGTGGCCAGCTACACTTAGTACTTCCTCACTACACTACACTACCTCGCTACACTGAGACACACACACCACACACACACACACACTCACACACACACTCACACATAAAATATCGATTGTTAGGGGACAAGTTAATAATATTAACAACAAAGGGGAAATTCAATGAATAAAAATATCAACATAGAGCATAAATCAAATTATTATTAAAATTATTACTAAATAAGTGTGTTTCATTATTCTGTGTGCTACTCTTCATCGTATTTGAAGTTGTGTATGTCCAGTTACCGATATATATATATATATATATATATATATATATCAATGATTAAACCACAATAAGAATGGGAAAACAAGACTAAGATCTTTCAACCGTAACAAGCGGTCTTCGTCAGAGTCAAAAACCCAACTGAACACCAGATGCAGAAAACATCTGGTGAGGAGTTGAGAAGAGTGGGAGGGAAGAGTGGTATTTTAAAAGGGTGAAAGCGCAGGAAAGGACTAATGTCCAGAAAGGGATGTTTGGGGAAACAAAGGAGTACAGTAAGAAAAAGTAAAAAACTATCCGCTAGCTGTCAACCCTCTTTGAAGAGGCTATTGCCCTCGTGACGAAAGTATCAAGTTTGAAGAGACCGTTACTAATGTTTATAATATTAGATCTATTGAATTTAATTAGAGACGATTCAATAATATTTCTTAACAACATTGATTTTTCATAGGTAATAAATTTAGCTCCCGTCCAATCAGGGCTTCTCAACTCCTCACCAGATGTTTTCTGCATCTGGTGTTCAGTTGGGTTTTTGACTCTGACGAAGACCGCTTGTTACGGTTGAAAGATCTTAGTCTTGTTTTCCCATTCTTATTGTGGTTTAATCATTGATTGTTGTTTCACGTGTTTATGTGTAATCTTTATATATAATATATATATATATATATATATATAAACTAGAATTTAAAAAAGAACACATAGAAAGGAAACCACTGAACTCACTACTATATTTCGATGTCCTCGTCTTCAGGAAAAGAAGTGAATCGCTGCAAAGGCTGATAACGACTTATATATATATATATATATATATATATATATATATATATATATATATATATATATCAATAATTAAACCACAATATGAAATGGGAAAAAAAAGACCAAGACAACCACAACAAGCGGTCTTCGTCAGTTCATTATCAGGAAGACACTATAATACAAATTATATCTAATCAGTTACAAAATTAGAGTGAAATAATAAAATTCAATCAAGAGAATTCAAGACATACCCAAGGATGTAAACTCAATTTCACCAAAATTAAATATGATATCAAACTCATATGCAAAAAGTAAGCTTTTTTTTTAAACCTACATATAGTTAGAGCTATTATATACGCTATATACCTGCCTATATATTCTATAGGCAGATGTGATTGAGTAGCTACGGATTTGGTTTTTGTCGTAATACTATATAAAGCAGATTTGTTTGATTAGCTACCGATTTGTGTTCGTCGTAATAATTCATATGCAGGTGTGTTTCATTAGCTACGGATTCGGTAGTTGGTCGTAATACTACATATGCAGGTGTGTTTCATTAGCTACGGATTCGGTCGTTGGTCGTAATACTACATAGGCAGGTGCGTTCGAGTAACTACGGATTTGGCCGTTGATCGTAATACTGTACAGGCACATGTGATTGAGTAGCTACGGATCTGGTGTTTGACGTAATTCTATATAGGCAGATGTGTTTGGGAATTAAGGATTTGATTGTTGGTCGTAATACTACATGGGCAGACGAACCAACGGATATTACGACCAACGAATTCAGTCGTTGGTCATAATACTATAATGGCAGATGTATTTGAGTAGCTAACGATTTGGTCGTTAGTCATAATGCTATATAAACGGGTATGTTTGAGTAGGTACGGTTTTGTTTGGTGTTCTCAAACTATATAAGCAGATATGTTTTAGTAGCTATGGATTTGGTCGTTGGTCGCATTACTATATAAGCAGGTGTGTTTGAATAGCTATGGATTTGGTCGTTGTTCTTAATACTATATAAGAAGATATGTTTGAGTAGCTACGGTTTGTGTCGTTCGTCGTATTACTATATAAGCATGTGTGTTTTGAGTAGCTGCGGATTTTGTCGTTGGTCGTGATGCTATGTAGACCGATGCATGTGAGTAGTTTCAGATTTCATATTTCATCTCTCATCCAGAATATTCTTCAAATAGAAACGACAAAAATAAAATACAAGGATATTTTATTGAAAACCAATGACACAAATTGAAGAGGGAGCAACACCATATAACAATAGGCTGGTTTCAATCAATAGAACCTTTTGTTCTTGGTACACACATCTGTTCATTTATACATCGCAGAGTTGAAACAGATAGATATGGTAACATAAAAAACAAGTCATTTCACATACATCTGGCAGTTCCTTTTTTTTTGTAGCCATCAGACATTTTAATTATTGAACTGTTATAAAATAAAGTCGAATGTCACTTTTAAGTTTTCTAATATTAAATATATTACAAATTTACATGTTCACAAATAACCATCACTTTGTGATTTTGACTTCTACAAAGTCTGAGCAGGATCCTACATCATTTCTGGTTAAGGACTACCACAAAGTTCTCGCGAACTCGGTCATCCTCTTCCGAAGAGGCCAATGCCCGTTACCACGGAACCATGGTTTCCTACTGATAGTTTATCGGACCCCATCAGGGAGTCATTGTGTAAGTACACGATTCATAGAGAGAGATTACAAATCTCTCGTTGGCTAAACGCCACCTGCATGGGCTAGTTATGTGAGCCTTTAAGGTCTCCCGTTGGCTAACTGCCACCTGTACTGAACATAAAAGGGCTCCAAGGGGTGGTATCTAATCGCCCTGTCTAGAGCCGAGCCTCCACTAGGCAAGTACAGTTATCCAGTCCAATCAGCTGAGTTCAACGACCCGTCATCACTGGTAAGGGTTTGGGGTCTCTTGCTCCCCGGTATGCTAAGCAGGCATCCTCCAGAGAGGTTACTGCTTCTCACACAGCGACGACAAGAGTCTACACAACCTGGGTGAGAACTAACAGCCACTACGAGTCAGTTGGCGGGATGGAGAGAGAACCTCTCCATGGACCCCTTCCGCCCATAGTACCGACTTATTTTAAGAGCAAAACGTAAAAGAAACTCCGAATCTAATGACAAATATGGACTATACTAGTAATAATAATATTTTCTGCTATTCTATAATAATATTTTAGAATACCATGTATAATGTCTGAATTTTTGTAAAATACCATTCACAGACCTCTTGTATCTTATACATCTAAGGTATTCGAAAGTTGTTCATAATATTTACAATATTAAAATAATTTCAGAATATTTAATATTTTATTAATAAAGCGTTCGTTAATATTTAAGTTAATATAATTTGGCTGTAGGATATTCATTGTTAAATTAAATTGTTAAATTGTAGCATTTGTTAAATTTCATCAAGCTAGTCGCAACCAATTTGTTAAATTAAGGTGTCATTTTATGATTGTCAAGCTTCAGGGGGATTTTATTATTTATTTGTAGAGAATTAGGAGAGCCAAAGGTAAACTTCTTGACTGTTCAATGCATAATGACTTGCTTGTTTCATGAATCAATGATGTTGGTTCATCACAAAATGACTTATCAAAGTCTTAAAATAGCCTAAGTCATACAGGCCACTTCAAAAAAAGAACTTATAGCTTAATTAATTTCTTAATATAGTTCCAAAAAATCAGGTTTTTAAGGATATTACGCGTTTTTATAACAAACAGTTTGCTTCTTTATGTTACGTTTATATCAAGTGAAAACAAAAAGTTTTGATGCAGACATCTACTCATTCTTCTCATATATATCTAATATATATTTTCGTAGTGTCTTGTTTATATATCTGTTTGTTCTCTATAGAAATCAAAACTACTGGACCAATTGGGCTGAAACTTGGCATGGGAGGTCTTTGGGGGTAAATGAACAAAACTAAGGGGGTACCAGAGGCAATCCCCCAAGTTATGGTGCAATAACTTCTAATTATGGTGAAATACCAGATGAAAATGGTGCAATTCTTTGAAAAATAAAAATAAAATAAGAACAATGTTTAGACTAAATTTGGAAAGGTATATAAAGGACATTTCAATTTACAAAAGTAACAGTATTAATTTTGTAAAATAAAGTTGTGTTATATATATATATATATATATATATATATATATATATATATATATATAATCAAGAGCATCAGCTGGGTGAAGAAGGAAGAATACAAACGGTGTATTATAAGAATCAATTCTCTAATGAATATAAAAAGGATGAAAGAATTTTGAAGGCTATAATCAAAAGAAATACAACATGTGTTAACTCGGCAGACAAGCTAAATATTAGTATTTACTATAACAGTTCCTGCACAGCAAATATGATAATTAGGAACAACCTAGAACAAAAAACACAACTACAAAAAACCAATGTAGTGTACAGATATAATTGCACTATAGGAGACTGTGAGCTCCTAAAATCGAGCTACATTGGTTCTACGACGACAACACTTTCACGCAGACTTACGATGCATCTCACAGCCGGAGGACCGAAAGAACACACAATGAACATACATAAAAGCAGGCTAAGTAGAAAAATGCTGGAAGACAACATTGAAGTATTATATGCAGACAATAAACACACGAGGCTGCATATAATTGAATCATTATGCATAAAGGAAAAGAAGCCGAACCTTAATGATCAGTCCTGTTGTTTTTCCAGAATTTTAAAGTTACATTCGTAAAAAATAACTATTTAGTGATTTAAATAATGTTGTGTAAAAGTTCATGTAGGGAATTTTGTAGCAAACCTGTTACTCATGTTTATTAAGGTAGTGTTTTTTAAAAGTATATTTTATTATTAGTTATGTTTGATAGAAGTGATGTAATTGTTATTGTAAATAAGTATTTATTAGAATTGTTAAAAAAACCTTGTATATAGAATCCTTGAGAATGGTCAACGTAGACTGAAACGTCGGACATGTAAAATGAAAAATATATTTAATGATAAAAAAATCGGTGAGTTAATTTATATGATACCACAAAGATGGAAAAGAAGCATTCGAAACCTTGAAAAGGTATGTAGGAAACATACTAAACTTAATGTTGGCAAGATCTTTAATGAGGTATATATATATATATATATATATATATATATATATATATACACTTTTTGATGAAAATACGATCCGAAATGGACAAATACAGTTCAATGTACATAAAGAAACGTAGAGAAATTAAAAACACACACTTACAGTCTCTAATTTTCGGTTGAACCGTCTTCAGGAGAGATAAGAAAGGGAAACCAAGCGCACTGATACAGAGACGTGGTAAAGGGCAGGATGTCTTTATCCCAAGAATTCCAGTCATTCCAACAGATGTTCCGTTCAATTTCAAGCGTCTACAATTTCCCGTCAAACTAAGTTTCGCAATGTCCATTAACAAATCGCAAGGACAAACTCTTTCAGTTGCTGGCTTGCATCTGCTTGAACCATGTTTCTCTCATGGACAGTTATATGTAGGATGTTCAAGAGTTGGCAGTTCCAAAAATTTATACATTTAGACAAAAAATGTTGTTTATCATGAAGTACTCTGATATGTTTATTATGATTTGATAGAATAAATATTAACTTAAATTCTTCCTTCTTAAAGCTCAAACCTAAACCTGACAAAAATTAAATGTTTTTTGTATCAGAATTTTAGTTGGGATTAAACCTCAATAATGGAATGTGTCTCTGTTTATAAGAAACTTAATTTGTTAACATGTTATGAAGTTTTGTTTTGTTAGAAAATATGTTGTACTGTTATAGAATTTCTGATAGAAATATATACTTAGAAGTTTAGATTCTTTGCTTCATTCAATACTTAGCCATAATTTCATTATTTTCTTATTTTGTCCCAGGCAACGCCGGGTAGTTCTGCTAGTATATATATATAACAAGATTTAACAATAATCAATGGGTCAAAAATCAAAGTCAAAACTACAGTTTTGATATATATATATATATATACATTCTGAGGTAAAATGAAGTTTTATTCAACGCGTTTCGAACACTTTGTATTCATCATCAGGAAGACACTATAATACAAATTATATCTAATCAGTTACAAAATTAGAGTGAAATAATAAAATTCAACCAAGAGAATTCAAGACATACCCATGGATGATTGGATAGTATGTCCAATCTTTGGCATATGTGTGCCACTAAAAGCTATCGTAACCTAATCAAATATTAATTTATATTAATTTTCTAATAATTAATAAGTAATTAATAGTTTTTTTTTTGATTGTGCATATTGAGGTGACATTGTATCTATATCAGGTTAATTTAAACAGTAGGTACTTATAGTTGATTAATTAATTGAAGTTGAATGACGCCCATATACATACAATGTCACCTCAATATGCACAATCAAAAAAAAAAAAAACAATTAATTACTTATTAATTATTAGAAAATTAATATAAATTAATGTTTGATTAGGTTACGATAGCTGTTAGTCACACATATGCCAAAGATTTGGCATTTGTGGTACCACACAATGAACAGTCGATATTGGGAGTCTTAAATATTATTCTGACTCAAGTGCATTTAGGTCAGTCTTTCTCAAAGTGGGCGATAACGCCCCCTTTGGGGAGCGTTAAGGGGCCCAGAAAAAATGGGGGGCTTTGATGTGGGTTAGGGGGGCGATGTATAATTTGTAATTTCATTTACTTTATATAGTATTTTAAATTTCACTAAAAATTAAAACCCACCTACTACACAATAACGAATAATTAGTTTATATTTCTACCCTGTATGATGTTATAAAAACTTAAAATAATTAACATAGATTTCGTAGGATAGCCCGCACACCGTACGCAACCAAGTTGTAACAGTATCTGAGGATAAAGGAACATGATCAATGATAGTTAAAAAATTATTGCAATTTTACCTTAATTGCATTGCACCAGAAATTATTTTAAACATTAGGAAAAAACTACCATGCAGAGTTTTAAAATATTATACATACGTAAACTAACATAAATTGTTATAGCGTAACTAAGATAATTAATATAGTTACGTTATTAATATAGTTATAATTAGTTATAACTAATATAACTTAATTAATTAAAATAGAGAAATTGTGGTTTTAAAGTTTTAGGGGTGTATACAAAATGGGGGGCGCTGAAAAATAATTGATTTTCAAAGGGGGCAGTAAAAGAAATAAGATTGATAATCAGTGATTTAGATTAAGGAACTTTGAAGACTACATAGAGAGCCACAGTTACGCGCAGTGGCTAACGTAATCACCTCTGGGCTGGTAGGTCCGGGGTTCGATCCCCACCAGGCCCTTAATTAATTCACACGGGATGTTAACAAATCTGAATACGTCTTCCCTCTGAGAGGATTTTAAGCCATCGGTCCTCTACGAGCCTGTACGATGTCAGGTACTCGTTAAAGATCTCAACTCGAAATACACTTGACTAAGGCCAAATTTAGTACTCCCAATGTATAATCTGTAGAATCACCGATCAAAGAAAAAGCAGGTAAACGGCTGACGTTATCACTCGCCAGGGGATGGGTTTAAACAATAAAAAAAAAAACGAGTACATAATGGCTTAAAATGTATTACCTATGAACTTATTCATTAAGTTGACTAAAAATTGTGATATTTTTAAAACAAAACAAGAATAGGAATGTTTGAACATATATTGGTCAAAGAGAATACAAGTTGAGTTTTGCCACATTTCCACGATACATATTATACTACAAGCACGATTAAAAATCAATAACAGAACACTAATAAAACCCACTTGTTTACCAGATTTTAGCCGCTTATTACTACAGGTCAAATACCGCATTTAATTATCAACAATTCGACTCGCTTAATATGAGTATCTTTAATTTCTTTTAATTGAAAATTAATAAAATTTAAATTTTGTTGTAACGTTTATTTCAATTAAACGCTTTTATTGGACCATTTATTATATGTGCATGTATTTTGTGTTTTTTGTCAATATTATGTGATAACAATAAAAATTGTGAATACTACTCTAGCAATATAAACTTTCGTATAAGGCAAGCAGTGAATTTGTAAATGCAGCCTCTAATAACTTGAAATTTGATTGTGTTATCAATTTGATTGTGAGCATTGTTATTTATAACATTGATTTTCGGTACCATGGTAGCACAGAGGCATGGTCCACTCTGGCTTTTGATTTATTTATGTGGAAAGGTAAAAAAAAAACTACCTTGAAATTAGATTGTGTTATCAATTTATACATTGTTATTAATAATATTGATTTTGCGTGCCATGGTAGCACAGAGGTAATGTTGGTCCAGTCTGGCTTTTGATTTATTTATGCGGAAAGGTAAAAAAAAACTTAATGAATGTAGCATCTTCTACCTTGAAATTAGATTGTGTCATCAATTTATACATTGTTATTAATAATATTGATTTTGGGTGCCATGGTAGCACAGAGGTAATGTTGGTCCAATCTGGCTTTTGATTTGTTTATGCGGAAAGGTCAAAAAGCTTAATGAATGTAGCATCTTCTACCTTGAAATTAGATTCCATTATGAATTTATACATTGTTATTAATAACATTTATTTTGGAGGTCAGGGTAGCCCAATGGATTACGTGCTCGCCTCTGGACTAGTAGAAACGAGGTGGGATACCTGTGAATCACGTTGAATCACGTGTAAATACCATAAGAACACTATCTTTTAATATTTAAAAAAAAGACGTATTTATCCTATCAGTAATGGCGATTATATTCACCATTATAAGGATGGGTTTTAATATAACATTATTTTATAACGTTTTTTTAGTTAAACGATAAGCTTTTTTTTTAAAAAAATAAAAATTTATTTCTGTTTCATGGAATAAACAAATTTACGAAAGGCTTGAAGCAAATCTGAAAAGGTAGGATAAAAGGATATACTTTTACCACAATATATCCCCCTATTATTACGGTTCAATAAACATGTTTGTATTATTCTAATATAATATTAACCTCTAATAACAAAGCGCACCCTATTGAAGCAGCCCCACGCTAAGTATATTTAAAATGTTCATTTGGTATATTCGGAGACTATCAGCCTTGCGTCGACCATGCCGTCCTCTCCCCATTTGTCACGGTATCATTGTCACCCCACCCCAACATCTTCTCTCCGAGGTAGTCTTTTCCAAAAAGCTTATTTTAAATAATATGAAAATATTATTAAAAAAATGTTTAGTCCTTTCTTTATTAGTATATATATACAACAGATTCAATAATATATCGACCGTTTGATAGAATAGGTGTGTTATCTAATCGGGATTCGGTCAAATTTTCTAGGTTCAAAAGTCAAAAACTCTCATTGCTGACGTTTCAGTTTTATTTTAAAACCTTTCTCATAGGCAGAAGTAAGAATTTTTTTAAACTAAGAAAATGAATTTTACATTATTTAAAGGAATAACAATCTTAACCGGACAAAACCTTTGACTAGACAGTCTAGTCAAAGGTTTTGTCCGGTTAAGACTGTTATTCCTTTAAATAATGTAAAATTCATGAGTCAAAACGTTGGCAATGAGAGTTTAATTTGAACCTGAAGAACTGACCGAGTCCCCATAAACTTTAGTTTTGTATATATATAAATGGAATAAAATTGATATCGACTATTCAAAATTTTCAACTTTCATTTTTAACAAAACACAAATTCTTTGATTAAAAGATAACAAGAAAATTGAACGGTTTTTAAAGTACATAAACTGTATTAACATGATAAGTGAAAAGAGGAAACCAATTTTAGATAGCCTGATTTTCTGTTCAATTGATTTATGGCTTGACGCCCTGCTCTCTATAATACCTTAACGTCAAAATATTTATTCATGATCATTATTTATGACCTCATCATTATAATATATATATATATATATATATATATATATATATATATATATATATATTTCAATCAAAATACGAAAAAAACGATCCAAAGTGGACGCAAATCAGCTTAAAAACGAAGAAAAGCAACACAGAGAAAGAGAAAAACACTCACAAACTCAAATTTTCGGATGATCCGTCTTCAGGAGAAAATAGAAAGGGCAACCAAGCATGCCGGAAACACAATTAGGTTTTGTTACATATTACTATATTAATTATATTAATTAGTAGATGAATTAATTAGACATTAATACAATGAATTAGACGAATTAATACAAATTCTTTAGTATTAATAAAATGTTAATTAAAAAAATACTTTATTATGATACTTGTACTTTTATGATAAAAATAAGTTTATTTTAAAAATATTTAATACTACTGTGACGAATTTAGAATGAAGTATGTTATTGTGTAAACAGACGACATGAGGGTAACGTTTACTGGTCAATTTTCTAAATTACGGTATAACAAAGTAACTACATTGCACTACGTTAGAATTTCGGTATAAATTTATTTTTGTTTAAAATTTAAATATTTGCCGTTTTCAACATATTTAATAATAATAATAATATATAAAATTAATTTGGACGGTTCTATTTGATAAAATAGCATTAGCATATCTATCAACTAAACAAGTGAATATTGATATTTATTAGTATATTGTATAATTTAATAATATCGAGAATTCATTATAATAGGTTCAATTAAAAATTGTTTATGAATTTCGATTATATTTTAACTACTGAAAATAAAAATTACTACAGAATGAATGTAGTTCAGTTGTGTTACGAGAATGGATTATCAGTATGTTTGTTTCAATATTGTGTTTAGCGAAAAGATCAATTTTGACAACTATATTAAGGAATGTTTAGTAATTTGAATAACTACAGTTGTTTGTATAAAGTTAGCAGAAAGCATAAAAGCGAAACAGTGTTTTTGATGCCATTGAGAGGTATAACCTGACTGAAACCTACCTCGTGGTGGTATATTCTTAAATAATGTGTTTAAAAAATATGACATAAAGATTTATGTTGTATATATATACATATATATAAAGATTTCACAACACACGACAACAATCAATGTCGAAACCATAATAAGAAATGAGAAAAAAGACTAATATCTTTCAACCAACGTTTGTAATATATATATATAATATAAAGTTACAACTATAAAACACAAAAAGGAGGACTAACACTCACGATTTTCAATCATTTTGGTTGTCTTGCCGTCTTCAGGAGAGGAGGAAAAGAAAAAGGAGAAGGAACGAAGGAGTGGAGACGTGAATGCGTCGATACAAACACCGATGAATGTATATATATTATGTACTTTATATATATATATATATGTATAAATAAGAAGCAGACCTTCTTTTATACAAATTGAAAACTGCTCAAAATAAAGGTATGTTTGATTAAGGCAATTCAGTTTAACACAATAATATATATATGTATGTATATTTTCGTATATTTGGGAAGAAGGCCTACATTTATACAAGTTCTATTAAAACCAATGCCTCTTTCTAGTTTTATGAAACTCCTTATATAAAATATCCTTGAAAATGGTCTAGAATGACCAAACATGTCAGATTACAAAAATAGATAAAATTTGGTGAACTTATGTATCTGGTCCCAAACTTATGGAAGTGATATGTGAGAAGAGTGGAAGAATTAATCAGAAAAGGTATAAAGCTAGAAATAGGCATTGGTTTCAATAGAACTTATATATCTTATATATATATATATTATATATATATTATATATATATATATATATATATATATATATATGGGTTACTAGCCGTTGTGTCTACAAAGTGTTTGGTCTCCCTTTCTCTTTTCTCCTGAAGACGGATTGCTCGAAAATTTGAGTTTGTAAGTGTGTTTCGTTACTTTGTGTGCTACCTATCTTCAATTTTGAACTGTTATCCATACCACAATAAGAAATCAGAAATCGAGAAAACAGTAAGAAATGGTTTGGACGTTGATTGTTATTTCACGTGTTTATTGTGAAATCTTTTATATATATATATATATATATATATATATATATATATTCTAGTTATTTGTTTTTCGACAAAAATATTTATATACCTGAAAGTCTTCGTGTCGATTTCGACCTCCTGTTGCTCCCATTTCATCTTCAGACAATGCAAATGTCACCCGAGGTGATTTACCAAAGGAACTTCGAGCCGAAGTAGCAGGAGTTCTTACGAATTCACCGCATGTTAATTCTTCAACGGAGAAAGTACGCTTACCGACTGAATCCCTTGCAGCACCATGACCACGGCAATTACACGTTGATTTTGGCCTATCATCGATCAATTTTTTCGCAGCATCAGCTTTAGCGAGATATTTAGCACTGGAATATTTGCCGATTCGCGATAAAGTTGAAGAAGAAGTTCCCGGATCCCAGGTGTCACATTTGATTTTCTGTAGAGTTCGACTGTCGGCACTTTGACCTCGAGCCCGTTCATGACGTCTGTATTCAGTATGACACTCACCAAAGCTACTCCACAGCTGACGACTTGTACTGCCCAGTGATAGCTTTGAATCGGACAAGTTACTGAGACTCTGTCGGCGCATTTCAAGAGCATCTCTTAGTCGTTGAGTTGGCTCTGGTCGAGGGCAAGGTTTGGCAATTACTCCTAAAGCTTCAGCAGCGCTTATCCGAGGTTTGGTTTTATCGCCAAAAGATGCTGGTGAAGCAGCGCGTGAACTTGGCCGGCTACATGGCAAGCTTTCACTTCCCAGATTAATCCGTTTGTTGGCAGCAACAGGAGGAGGTGGTGGCGGAGGCAGTTCATCTTCTTCTTCATCATCATCATCTTCATCTTCCTCCTCCTCTTCTTCTTCTTTCTCCGCTATTATTGTTGGTCTTGGCTCTTCTTTTTGAACTGTTTTCAAAATCGAATGATCAAATGATGCTCTATGAATCGGTTTAAACTTCTCGCATTTTTCATCTCCTGTTGAATTACTCCGAAACGCTCTAAGCTCTCTAGGTGGCTTTTTGATTGGTGAGTCAATAGCTCTTACCCATATATCCGCAGCCGCTCCTTCTGAATCCGTAGAATCCTCTTTCTCTTCAGATAGTTTACAATCTAAGCTAAGCGCCGTTCTCTGAAGAAGAATCGGTTTTTCAGTAGCATTCTTTTCTTTAGCACCATTAGTAATATTTTCTTTGGACGGTGCTTCCTCAGTAGATTTGCTTTTATTTATGACAGGGGAATGTTCACTGTTTACATTAAAAGAAGTCGTTTTTTCATTCCTTTGAACTGAAATATCTTTTTTTAAACTTTCAGTAGAGTTTTGTTCTGTTAATTTTGGCTTGGTTAAACTATCTTTACGTTGGACAGCTATTTCTAATTCTTTTTTAATTGACTCAACACTATTTTTTCTGGTTGTTGCAGCATCAGGTAAACTATCTCTTCTGATAATCTTTTCAGAATCGAATGTGTGATCACTTTTGATTGGGGATTGTTTTGATGATATTTCTTCACGACGTAGTTCTTCTTTTCGGTCGACTGTGTCATCGATGTCCCTTTGGAGAGGGAGGGGGTCTTTTTTGACTGTGGTGAGGCGTGTGAGCTGGTCTCGTTTTGGAGGTAAAGGAGGCTTGGGTTTGTGGCGCACAGGCGGCGGTCTTGGGACAGCAGGAGGCAAGACCTGTACTCCGCCTCTTGGTGCTGTTGCCGGCGGCGGTTGTGGAGGGGGTTGTTTTTCACTGCGAAAGCTGGACACGCCGTATGGCGGCCAGGGGTCACCCTGCATCGCGCATGGATCCGTTGCCAGTCGTAAAGCCGTTGCCGTTGGACGGACTCCGCCTGGGTCTTCCCTCAGCGGAAGACTCCCGACCGCTGGGAACCACACTTTGACTGGTGTTTGGCAACGCAGAGGGCCCGGGCCACACTGGCTGTAAACACGGCTCGATCGAAGCCATGGCCCTAGCGCGCAAGTCACCACCCCACGCCCTTCTCTCCCACAACCTGCCCAGTCCTTATTATTTTTAACTCAATTAGCAACCATTTTATTACGTCAAATAAATGTATTCATATTCCCATGTACCACACCAGAACATCATTTTGTAAATGATATAATTAAGTATAATATAATCCCTCATTGCATCCAAAGTAATAATCCAAAGTACGTGGTTCTATCCAAACAGTTCACCCTCACCAATACGATCCTGTACATCCTTCGTATAATATTATATCATAACCACCCATCTACTTTATCCAAGCAACAAATACTCTTTAATGCTGAAATCTAAAAAAAAAACTGAATCTATATATAAATATATATATATATACTTTTTCGTTGGAAACACGATCCAAAAGACTGTAAGTGTGTTCTTTTGATTTCTCTATGTTTCTTTGTCTGTATTGAACTGTATATATATATAAAGTTCGTGAGTTTGTTTGTTTGTGTGTTCACCCATTTTACGTGAAGGGAGAGACTTAAAATTATTATAATCTTTACTTTTGTTGTGATTGGCTTTATTTTAATTGTATTATATAATAAGAAATCGTATTAGGGGGTCAGGGTAGCCCAGTGGCTTGCGTACTTGCCTCGAATTTCTACAATATTATTTAATAATATTTCTCATTAGAAGGTCAGGATAGCATAAAATATATAATAAACTATTACATACATTAAAAGGTTAAACGTTTTAGAAATAAACATGGACAAAACTGTGATATAAAATATGAATGTTCTAATGTAATATTATAAAGACACATTATTTTAATTAATGTTATTTTATGTTTGATAAAAAAATTGATTATTTCAATTTACAAGTATTGTTTAGTCAGCCTAGAACCGACAACTCTGGCGAGAAACTGTGGCTCAGGCCCAGGCTCCACGGGAGCTGTGGCACCGTGCAATGATGATAATGAGGTGCATACATCTGAGTACGACGGAGAGGACATCGAGGCGTCAGTCTCGAGCCGGTACGATGTCAGTAACTCGTTAACGATCCCTACTCAAAACTTGCACTTGAGTTAGGCCAAATTTAGTACTCCTAATGTAGAATACCCAATCAAACAAAAAGCCGGTAAGCGGCTGACGTTATCACCTGCTAGGGGATCGGTTTAAACAATAACAAAAAAATATTGTCAAATACTCTTCTGATATTACAGCTTTTGAACTATTCTTGTTAAAAGTAATACTCGAATTTTAAAATGAATTAATGGAACAATGTAGAAGTGATTTATTATTAGTAACCATTTTGTCATAAAAAGGAGAAAAAGTATATTTGCAATGCTTCAATATTTATTAGCAAAAAAGGGAAACAAATGATGGCGTGGGGAGGATATTAAAGACGCTAAGAACAATATATGTGACATTAATACTTATTAATGGCAACAGCATGACTTCAACACTTCAGTTAAACAAACATCCACATCATGCTGGAAAATGGTAGATTATTGTTAGCTTTTATAGCTTTAAGAACTAAATCTTGTTATGAATGATATTCGCTTAGTCAAATAACTTCGAATTTACTTTATTAGCATATAAATAGGCATTCTTTTTCATTCGATTGTGATAAACAAAAAAAAATTCTAAAATAATATAAAAAAAAATTCAGCAAGCACATCAAGTTATCCGTTATAAAATCCAGGAACCAAGGTAGTCCAGTGGCTTAGGTCAGAGACGCGGCAGAGGTGGGTGGAGGGATGGACCACACCGGGCAGCACGTGTCAGGGGCGGCATTTTGAGAGGGTAAAAATAAAAAAAAATAGAAAAAAAATTACAATAATAAACAACTAACAAACCAAAATGAGTTTTTTAAGTCATAATTGTTTTTATGCTTTATTTGTGTAATACTGTTTTTAAACAGTTTTTCGAACTGTAATATTTGCAAATTAAAAATATATATTTATATATTTTATAACTATTTTTTTAAAGAGGTTGAAAGTATAATTGCATAAACTTCATTGTAAACCTCTAAATTAATTAAAAGAGTTTGGGGGCAGGTTAAAGTATATTTATATATAATTAAACCACAATATGAAATGGGAAAACAAGACTAAGATTTTTCAACCGTAACAAGCGGTTCTCGTCAGAAACAAAAACCCAACTGCTAGTTTTATATTGAACTATATATATATATATATATATATACAATTAAAAGAAACGGTCCAGCGGACTTTTTTAAAATAAAATAAATTCAAAACGAAGGAAACACACATAAAGACACAGACATAACTCACATCGATATTTCGACCATCGTCATCATCAGGAGGTGTACTCCAGTGGTGGGGTACTGGCTGCGGTCTCCGAGTTCAGTACCGCCCTGTCTTCCTGCGGGACTCTTCGCTCTTCACACCTCCTGATGACGACGATGGTCAAAATATCGATGTGAGTTATGTCTGTGTCTTTGTGTGTGTTTCCTTCGTTTTGAATTTATTTTATATTATATATATATATATATATATTAACCTAGTTTGTGTTAGTGTAGTGTTAAATATAGTTTGTTTCATTAGGTCTCTTGAAGATTGTTTTCCTATTCTTGTCATGGAATTTGGTAGATTAATTTTTGAGCTACCAGTGAGTTATAAGAAAATAATAAGGCAAATAGAACATCTTTCTAAAAAGATTATTAATACTGAAGCCGCTGTGCTTTTTAACAACACTTGTTTAAAAGAAGACTTGCTGCCAGTATACACGAATATATATATATATATATATATATATATACATATGTGTATGTATGTATGTATATATATATATATATATATATATATATATATATAGTTCAATGTACACAAAGAAACACAGAGAAATCAAAAGCACACACTCATAGTCTCTAATTTTCTGTTTTAACAACAAAGTTGTTGTTAAAATCCACATAGTATTTTCGTTTGTAAAGTAATTTGTAGTGTAATACTTAGTTTTTCTGTTTCAATATTTATACTTCTGCCTATGAAAAAGGTTTTAAATAAAGACCGAAACGTTGGCAATGAGAGTTTAATTTGACCCTAAAGAACTGACCTAGTCCCGACAAACTTTAGTTTTGTTTCTATTCCACGGTCGATACTTTTATCAATATTTATATATATAATTCTACCTTTTTTCGACCACAAAAAATAACAGCAAACAGCAGAGGTTATTAAGGGTTGGTCTAAACAATCAAACACTTCACTTACGCCAACGTTTCAAAATTAAGAAACCTCTTTGTGCGTTGGCTGACCATACCATCAGTAGTGGACACAGTTTTAAATTTGTTGAAGTAAAAATAATTGATTGTGAACCAAACCAAACAAAACGATTAACAAAAGAGCTTTAACAAAAGATGCTTCATATTTCAAAATCAGAGAACTCATGCAATAAAAAAACAGACATTGTCAATCTTAATAAACTTTATTGCAATATTATAAACGCCTAGCTTTTCTGGACAACCTGTTATAACCTGTCGTATAACCTGTCTTATCACTTTTGTAATATTTACTACTGTTTTCGTTGTGTCTATCTGTCGGACGTATATCTTGTTATTTGTACAGCCCTGATGATGCTATAAAAATATAGCGAAACGTTGGCGTAAGTGAAGTGTTTGTTTGTGTAGACCAACCCTCAAAAACCTCTGCTGTTTGCTATATATATATATATATATATATATATATATATATATATATATATAAGTTAGCGGAGAGAGGAACTCCCGCGAAAGGGTTAGAGTCCATGGAACGCCCCTCCACTAACAACTGTGCACCAGCTGATCCATTTGTAAATAAAGATAAGCCGGCAGTCTATGCTGAGACGTGCCGACAACCGTTACTTTAATTTGCCTTTTTAAAACCTCTTCTAGTTCTCACCCTAGTTTAAGTGGTGCCGAAACCCGGGACTATCGCGTAGTACCGAGTGACAGTGTGTAGTGCCAAGAACAAGTGCGTTGCTACTAGATGAGCACTCAAATGGGAGAGGAAGATAAAGTTGCCATGGAGACGCTGCTTAAATGCGAGCAGATCAAAACGTCCAGAGCGGCCTATCTTATGAGTCACATCGACTCAGTGCAGAGGTTTGTTGGAGCCAGGAGGGATATAGAACCGTTCATCCAGAGGATGGACCAAGTGAACAGGATGCTTATAGCAACTGGTTTTGACGAGGCAACTAAAACTGGCATCGTCAGTTATATGCTTGCCAGGATTGACTTACCAGTGATGCTAGACGCCGGAATTACATTTACATCCACATGGGAGGACGCGAGGAAGGTACTAATGGAGCGGTACGCCGGAGCGTCTAAACCTCTGGGACATGTGGCGGCCCAAATTTTTGCAGCCCGGAAGGTTCCACGAGAAGATGCCGCCAGCTTTGCCAAGCGGATTACGGAAGCCACGAGAAGGTTACGCAACCGTGTGGAAGAAGCATGTACCGACCCCGTCGAGAGGAAGTCGAGAATCCTAATTTATGAAGAGTTGGCCTGTGAGGTGATCAACCGCAACCTCCCCGAGAAGGTTAGAACAGGAGTCCGGCTGAGCAGACCCTCCACAATAGAAGAAGTCCTGACAGCAGTGGTGGACGAAGAGGCTGGGGCGGCAGAAACCGTCATGGAGTGGGAGACCACAGAGGACCCGACTTGGACTCAGGTCCGCCGGCGCCGACAGGACAGGAGCATACCCCCAGGGGGAGTCTCCAGAACCGGGGTCATAAACCTACCTATAGCGATGTTCTACGCCAGGAAAGGCCCCGACGCAACGAGGCTGCGCGAGTACCAAGGAAGCCACAAGGGAGGCGACCCGCTGAGTGTTGGGACTGTGGTAAGCCGGGGCATTTTGCAAGAGAGTGCCCCTATAACAGGAGGCCAGTGGGTAAGCCAAGGCGCCGTATGGGGTCCGACATGGAGGTGAATAGGATTCACAGAGGTCGACCACAGCGCACGCAACGAGAGTGGACTGACGATTACAGTGGAGAGTCAGACGGTTCAAGAGCGGGAACCTCCTGCTCCGAAAGCAGCAAGGCCACCAGGAGGTCTGCAAGAATTCCCGGACGAGCCAGAGGACCCATCCGGGTGAACTCCATACGTACCAAGGAGAAGGTGGCATGAGGGCGGTACAGGGAGAATATGGGCAGAAGAAAGGACAGGGAGACAGGCGAGTTGCCCATATTCTTCTGCGAAGCATGGGGAAGTGACTGCCTAGTCGACACGGGATCCGAGTGTACGGTGATAGACCCTTTGACCTTAAAGCGAGCCACCACCACAGGGGAAGTCAGAAAGTGCGCGTGTGAGTTAGTCACAGTGAATGGACGCAAGAAGAACCTAAAGGAAGTGGACTTAGAGGTCGAAGCTATCACCGGGAAGAAGATCACGGTGAAGGCACACGTAGCTACCCTGAAAAGCAGGTCGTATGGAGTGATCATCGGGTGCGATGTGATAGGCGCAGCGGGACTGACGCAGAGGTTCAACCGGGGTAAGTGGAGTATCTGCTTGGGAAGGAAGAAGTACCGAACAGGCAAGGGTGTACCGCAGAAGTCCGCCCCCCGCGTCAACACCTGCGTCCAGTGGAACGCGGACAGGCTGAGGGAAGCCATTATACAGGAGTACACGGACACCTTTTGGAGAGAAGGGGATGAGCTCACGGCAACAGGCAGGGTCACTCATAAAATAGAACTTACTAAGGACCAGGTGGTGTACGAAAAGCCCAGGAGATACCCCCTCAAAATGAAAGATGTTATTAAGGGACAACTCCAAGAGTTAGTGGATCAAGGGATAGTGATCAAGTCGGCGTCCCCCTTCAACAGTCCCCTATGGGCCGTCCCCAAGAAATGTGAGCCAGGCCAGGCCCCAAAATACAGGTTGGTGGTAGACTTTAGAAAACTTAATCAGATTACTGAGCCTGAAAGGTACCCCCTACCAAGGGTTGAAGACATCCTGGACCGGCTGAGTGGCGCTACAGTGTTCAGTACGCTGGATTTGAAACAGGGATATCATCAAATCCGTATGGACCCGGGGTCTCAAGCTGAGACCGCCTTCACGTTCGACCGGGGGAAATATGAGTTTACCCGTATGCCATTCGGCTTACGTAATGCACCAGTCACCTTCCAGCGGCTCATGGACGAGGTCCTAGAGGGTCTGGGAGAGGAGTACTCCCAGATATTCATGGATGACATAATTGTCTTCAGTAGGACGCATGAGGACCATAGAGCTCACCTCCGCAGGGTCTTCGAGCGGCTGCGGAAGTACGGGCTGAAAGTAGCCCCTGAGAAAACAAGACTGTGCCAGACCTCGGTGACCTTCATGGGACATGTCGTGGGAGCAGAGGGCACGAGACCTGACCCCGGGAAAATCCAAGCGATAACCAAGATGGCGTATCCCCGCACAACGAGGCAAGTGAGAGCCCTCCTGGGAGCCATGGGGTTCTACAGACGATATATCCAGAACTTCGCAGACATTACGACACCCCTCACTAGGTTGCTACGGAAAGGAGCCAGGGTAGTCCTGACAACGGAGCTAGAGCGATGTGTGGACGCTTGCAAGGCAGCCCTGACAGGGGACCTTCTTCTCGCGTTCCCTGATCTGGATAAGAAGTTCGTCGTGATGACTGACGCAAGTGATGTCGCACTAGGTGCAGTCCTATCCCAGGGCGAGGGACGTGACAGTAGACCGGTCGAATATGCAAGCCGCCAGCTGTCAGGACCAGAGACCCGGTATAGTGCAACGGAGAAAGAACTGCTGGCAATCGTATGGGCTGTAGAGCACTTCCGGCCGTACTTGTACGGACAGAAGTTTGAAGTGCGAACAGACCACAAACCCCTCACCTGGCTCCGAGGTCTGAAGGAGACATCGTCGCGGGTCACAAGGTGGAAAGAGCGCTTAGCAGCATATGACTTTGAGGTGCATCATATTCGGGGCAAGGACAACCAAGTAGCCGATATGCTGTCGAGGCCAGTCAATGCCATCAATAGGGGGAGTCCACCAATGGAGGATGAAGATGCTGGAGTGATGGAGTGGGAACTCATAGAGAGAGAGATCCAACAGGGCGGAACACCGGAGTGGGACCCAGAGGACTTCGTGCTTCCAATTGGAGAGGTGCGAGAAACTCCAGCAAGGCCAGCTAGAGAGGAGGCGCCCTCGGTTCGGGAGGTCGATGACGTCGTAGACAACAAGAGGAGGCAGTTGATAATAAAAGAAGACGACTTGCCCAACCTTGACTGCGTTACGAGGAGGTACGGCCCACTCAGAATCTCAGAAATGTCGGGAGCGTGTAGTGCGACAGACCAGCAACTCTTCTCGGCCCTGGAACAGCGGGTGGGTAGAGGGGGGACTACCTACGTATACGCCGAGTCGCAGGATCTTCGAGAGCGCGTGCACAGGCTCCTTCAGGGTAGACCCGCAGGAGCACCCCAGGTACGTATATGTCTGAGGAAGTTGGAGCTGATAGAAGACGAGCGAGAGCAGAGGGAAGTCGTCTTGGCCTACCATAGGGGAAAAACGAATCACAGGGGAGTCGACGAGACGTTTGAGAGTCTGCGGAGGTCCTATTTTTGGCTGGGCATGAAGCGATCAATTAAAACTCTCTTGGAAGAGTGTCAGACCTGTCAGCGCAGTAAGTATGACCGGCAACCACTACGGCCGCCGCTACAACCTGCGGAGCTACCGGCGGCTTACGGGGAAGTGGTAGAAGCCGACGTGTTTACATACGATCACCAGCTCTTCCTGACAACGATTGACAGGTTCTCCAGGGTGGCATCAGCATGGAGGCTGCGAGATAAGTCAGCCGGAAGCATTAGCGCAGCCCTTCTACGTTTTTTCGCTGCCTACGGGACCCCCAAAGTGTTAGTCCTCGACCAAGGGAGGGAGTTCGTCAACAGACGAATTAGGACCCTGCTCCTGGAAATGAACGTCGAACCTCATTGGACAACGGTAGGACACCCGAAGTCCCATGGCATGGTGGAGCGATTACACTCGACGTTACTAGAGCACCTGCATCTCCTGTCGGAGTCAAGAGGGTACGTCGGAGGTGAAGCCATGGCTAGAGCTGTCATCGCCTACAATGCAGCTATACACACGGCAACCAAGGAAGCTCCGCAGCGAGTCCGATTGGATCAAAGTACATGGCCGTCAGTGCGAACTCGGAGCAGGCAGGCACAGCGCAGAGGGATCGCCACATATAACGCCAAGCAGGCAGACGTACCCACCGCTATGGTGGCCCAAGGTGACATCGTCTACATCCGAAATACACAGAAGCGCCGGAAGTCGGACCGAAGATTTCTGGGGCCTTATGAGGTGGAGGCCCTCCTCCCACGTCAGAGAGTTCGACTGTGGCGCCTGGGGACGGACACAACTAAGTTCGTCATAGTACACCTGGAACAGATACGTCGCATGCGGCCCCGCAAGCGCCCCCAAGAATGACAGAGCAGAGTTTTTCGTTCCCGTTGATTACCAGGAGGACTTCTTGTTTATTTACACAGTGTGCTTTTGTTTTTATTATTGTTCTCTTTTGTTTATTTACATGGGACACCTGTGTACGGGGCGCCCATGGACAGGGGGGGGGGGAGTTAGCGGAGAGAGGAACTCCCGCGAAAGGGTTAGAGTCCATGGAACGCCCCTCCACTAACAACTGTGCACCAGCTGATCCATTTGTAAATAAAGATAAGCCGGCAGTCTATGCTGAGACGTGCCGACAACCGTTACTTTAATTTGCCTTTTTAAAACCTCTTCTAGTTCTCACCCTAGTTTAAGTTATATATATAAACTAGAATTTAAAAAAGAACACATAGAAAGGAAACCACTGAACTCACTACTATATTTCGAAGTCCTCGTTTTCAGGAAAAGAAGTGAATCGCTCCAAAGGCTGATAACGACTATATATATTATATATATATATATTTGTAAATTTAGGGAGCAATCCTTCTTTTATGCATGTTTTGTTGAACGACCTTTGTACTGTGGCATGAATCAATTTCATAGTCGATCTTTCAAGTTTTCTCACCTTTGATTTAAATCTTTCTGGTATTAAATACACTAGTTCTCCAAATGATTTATTCTTCATAACTGACATGTTTCGGTCTCCTTGACCATCTTCAGAGTTAATCATATTTATATTATGATTAGTAGGAATAAGTTTTTATAAATATGATTAACTCTGAAGATGGTCAAGGAGACCGAAACATGTCAGTTATGAAGAATAAATCATTTGGAGAACTAGTGTATTTAATACCAGAAAGATTTAAATCAAAGGTGAGAAAACTTGAAAGATCGACTATGAAATTGATTCATGCCACAGTACAAAGGTCGTTCAACAAAACATGCATATATATATATATATATATATATATATATATATATATACGAGTTCATTTGAACTCGTATTGTGTCCAGTTTGGATCGTATTTCGTTTTATCAGTGAATATATATATATATATATATATATATAACTGAATTAAAATGAAGGTAACACACAGTTAGACAAAAGAATAATTCATTTCTACATTTTGACGATAGTCATCATCAGGAAGCGGTTGATTGATTTAACAAATCAGCCTCTAAATTTCGTTTTGAACCGTATCTGGAGAGATATGAGTGGGGGGGGGGGAACCAAACGTACTGGTGAAGAGATTGCTATAGATAAATTTTTATAATAATTTTAAAATGCATAATAACATATTGAGTTAATATGTTTCAAATAAAGATGCTAAATACATCAATCTCTATGAAATTGCTTAAATATGGTATCAAAATATTTTTTTTTATACATGAAAAATAATTAGTGGCATAGAGACTGTTTTTTCCGCCTCCCCCCCCCCCCCCCCCCTATACGCTAGCAGTTTATTATCCGTTAACATTCAAAAGTCCAGAACATCCTAAAAATTTTTATTTTAATGGAATTACAATCAATAATGTAATTTTAGACTGCTGTTATTAGTCACAGACTTTGATCATATTAGTGTAGTCATATACATATACACTCGTAATCAAAGAAAACCAAAACAAAAACGTATAATTCAAATCATGAAAAAAATGCTCAATTAATTAATACGGCTGTGACCAATTCAGAATGAAGTATAATATTGTATAAACAAAACGACAGGAGTGTAACATTAGCTGGCCCATTTTATAAATTACGGTATATGTATTTAGATTTATTTTGTTCAAAATTTAAATATTTGTCGTTTTCAACATATTTAATAATAATAATACTATATCAAATTAATTTGGCTGGTTCTATTATATAAAACAGCATTATATATCTATCAACTATACAATTGAATATTGATATTTATTAGTATATTGTCTAATAATAAATTATAAATAAAAATAAATAATAAATAATAAAAATAAATTATATTAATTCATTATTACCAAATAAATCCAAAGGGAACGGAAATCCAAAAAGAACAACAAACATTTCAGAGTAAACTATAGGTACACAGTAAATAGAAAAACGTCGTCTTAAGGTAGAAGTACATACTACTGAGTTGGTATAGCTCAGTAGTTGACTACTTCAGTCAAGTATGAAATGGCAAACTATCGAGTTATTTCACACGAGCAATAGAACGTAAGGTTTAAATTGAACATTAAGAACTTTAGCAATTATTACTAAACACCAACTAATACGATATAAATAAAATCTGGAGTGGCCTACACTCTACTTTACTATAAGTAACTCAATGTCAAATTTCTTGAGGATATAAAACATAACGTATCATTTAAGCATAACATAAATATCTAAAAGGGATATAATTATTAGCATTGCATTCGTGAGGTAGTACAGATAGTGATTGAAGGACATATCAATTTATAAGCTTATTTTTGTACATCCTAAATAATTTATTATTTGCAAATAATTTCATTAGTATAACTACAGCAGTAACAACATTTTTGAAAAACCAATGTGAACATTTCTTGAAACGAAATACTATCCTACAAGAGAACATGGCTATTGTTCAAATAGCCAGTAGATTTCTAACATCGTTTACTTGACATCCTTCTACATTGAATATTAATGTAAAATTCTCAAATTTGAAACAGTAAAATACCCTTTTTTTCTCTGAAAAACATCTTAAACAGTGAAGAAAATGTTGTTTTAAGGTGATTTGTTAATTAAAGATGTACGATAATTACAGTTATTAATCTCTAAACGAAAGATTTATATTTTGAATTAACTTTAACATTTTTGGTTTTTAACAGAATTATTATATTGGGAATTTTATGGCTTCTTAGTATTTAATAAGATCATTTTCCTTCCCTTTTGTCAAATAACATATATACGAATTTTTTTTTAATGAGTGTTATCATTTACCTGCACAATATTATTCCTCTTACATCTCTTATAAGTCAATAATATATTTTCATTCTTCCATTAGTAACATCAATTTTATCTCAGTGGATTTGCTCAAAAAATTTCTAAGTCAATGTAAACAATGCAAAAAAATACAAAAAATTCGACAAGTATAGCAGGTGATCTCTTAGTCTAGGATAAACAAAGAGTTTTTATATCGTTATTGCTCTTTCCCGTAATTGAAACTCTATGATTTTTTTTTTATGAATTGCTAATTTTTTTTTCCATTTTTGGTCAAATTTTTATTATTTTTTAATGAGCCGTTTAGCGTCGAAAAATTATTTTCTGAAAACAGAAATCGTACTGTAACGCCCCTTTCGCGAATGTAATTTTGAAAAAAAATATCTCCACTCATTCTCCACATAATGTTCTATTTTTAGGCATAGTTTCATTGTGATCCGTCTAACAGTATGGCTTGTATCGCTCTCACAAGGTTTTAGATTGAATTATAAGTCAAAATTTTTACATTTTATTAAAAAAAAATATTTCCTGTTGTTTTAAAATTCTGAATATAATTTTCGTTTGTTCCATTTGTAACCTCAAAGATAATGTCAAAATTTCAAAACTCTAGGGCTATCAATTTAGGAGAAATAATTGTTTTCAAAAAAACTGTTTTTGGCAAAAAAAGTGACTTTCCCATCATGCATAATTCTTCCCAAACAATAGGGATCTTCGTCTTTATAAGGCCCATTTTTGTGTAAAATATTAACTTGATCCATCAAAGATTCTGGACCGTAGCGTGGTAACAAGCAATGCTAACACACTCACCTACCCACCCACCCACCCACACACACACAGACATCATCGTAAAAACGTCATAAAACGACTTCTGGTAGCTCAAAACATGTAATTCCGTCAAAATCTCGAGATCGAATTTTTTCACGATCACTATACTTTACTTATAGTAAAGTAATAAGAACAGAATCATATTATCAGAATTTTAGAACTGTTAGAATCTATAAAAGTTATGTTCACATGGTTGGTGTCACTCAGTTGTACACTATAAATTTGGTTGGTATAACTTTGACTAGATACTTCTACCTGAAGACAACATATGTGAAAACATTGAAAAGTAAGTCCATTTGAGTAACTATATTATTTGTCTATGCTATATCATATGCTATGGTCATATATATATATATATATATATATTATATATATATTACATATTGTCAATAAAACTTTGATGAATTGTATAACTATTTCAGACATAAACTCATTAATATATAACATTGTTATTAATTAATACGTCGTGTTTCTAAAACAATGTATCACTTTGTAAGTACAATAAATATTGTGCTATCCACAGCTTGGTATCTACAAAATACTCTCTTGTGTATTCTTTAGATACCAAGCTGTGGATAGTACAATATTTATTGTACTTACAAAGTGATACATTGTTTTAGAAACACGACGTATTAATTAATAACAATGTTATATATTAATGAGTTTATGTCTGAAATAGTTATACAATTCATCAAAGTTTTATATATATTATTTTTGACATTAAATGGTCTTAATGGACATATACTATAATAATACAACCAACGTCATTGTGACTTTGTTATTTTAGCACCCTTTTTTTCTGGAGAATAAGTACTCTACTAAGGGCAGTACTTAGGTAGTTGACATGTTTATTCGTAAAATCAAAAATTTATTCATTCATTTATTCATACATAAATTTTCAACTTTATTAAAAAACTAGTAAATTTGTTTTTAATTTGTAAATATTACAGTTGAAAAACTGTTTAAAAACAGTATTACACAAATAAAACATAAAAACGACTTTAAAAACTCATTTTTGTATAAGATTTGTTGCTAGCTTTAATTTTTTTTCCTTTTCTACTTTCACCCCCTTAAAATAACACCTCTTGGCACGTGCCCCCCACCCTCTTGTTACGCCACTGAACATAATATTTCACAGGGGAAGTAAAAGCATAGCAGTTCAATTTTAATGTTGTTAAAGAACAAACAGATTTATTTGGAGAGTTATTATTATAATCATTTTGTTTGAAAGAGATAGAAAATGATAATAAAGAAATATAAACTGGTTGAAATAAATTCAGGTAGGTGGCTTATTAAAATGAAAGAACTATTTGATAAATCAACTGGGAACAAATACAAATGTAGTTTAATGTTGGCAAGTATAGTAGTTACCATCTTGTTTTGTATGCATTAAACAAACTTGGCTTAGTTATGTAGAAGAAGCAAGTGTTTGGCCTTTAATAAAAAGACTATAATAAAATAAGAGTTTTGCGATGTTTTGGGAGGAAATTCACAAAAACCTACTTTTTTTTTATAAATAGCACCTTTACCTTGTTGACTCCAAATCAAGCAATTTCCTCCGACTGAGTTAAAGTGGTGGAGGTAGGGAGATTGTAGGAGGGGTGTGGTGGTGTAGAAAAGGGGTAGAAATTCAACACAATCATGCTTAAACTTCCTTTCGAAAATCTCACGTTATGTAGTCTTTTAACCTGATTCGTAAATCTTATAAAACCTCAATATCCTAAATAAAATGTGTGAATTCTTAGTGTGAATACTAATAAGATATAATAAACCAATAAGTGCACTTATATCTATCAATATATATATGATCAAACCACAATATTAAATGGGAAAAAAATACCCAACCAACTGACCCAGTTGGGTTTTGGACTGTGACGAAAACCGCTTGTTACAGTTGAAACATCTTAGTCTTGAATTCCCATTTAATTGTAATGTGCTAGGTTTCCCTTTCTCTTTTCTCCTGAAGACGGATTACCCGAAAATTTGAATCTGTAAGTGTGTTTCTTTTACTTTCTGTGCTACCTATCTTCAATTTTGAACTGCTATTGTGTCCAGTTTCGATCATCTTTCCGTTTATCAAGTATATATATACTTTTTCGTTAGAAATACGATCCAAAACGGACAAATATAGTTCAATATAGACAAAGAAACATAGAGAAATCAAAAGAACACACTTACAGTCTCTAATTTTTGGTTTGAACCGTCTTCAGGAGAGATAAGAGAGGGAAACCAAGCGCACTGGTTCAGAGACTGTTGGAGACGGTCTCCACCACCTCTAGAGAGGTGAAATTTACATTATTTAAAGAAACAACAATGTTAACCGGACAAAACCTTCGACTACACTGTGTCTAGACACTTCGAAAATATCTAGTCGAAGGTTTTGTCCGGTTAACGTTGTTGTTCCTTTAAATAATGTAAATTTCATTTTCTTAGTTAAAAAATTCTTACTTCTGCCTATGAAAAAGGTTTTAAATAAAACGGAAACGTTGGCAACGAGAGTTTGATTTTTATCCTAGAAAATTGACCGAATACCGTCCGATTAGAGAACACACCTATATATATATATATATATATATATATATATATATATATACGTTTCACGATGAATCACAAACACAGAACTAAGGAACAAACAGACTTACTGTCTCTAATTTTTGGTTGAACCAGGAGGAGTTTGGAGACTCCAACCGTCGTTTCACAAGTGCACTTACTGCCCCTATCTCAACTCTCCTGATGACGGTTCAACCAAAATTTAGAGACAGTAAGTCTGTTTGTTCCTTAGTTCTGTGTTTGTGATTCATCATGAAACGTTTGTTGTCCTTTTGGATCGTTTTGCTGTTAACATTATATATATATATATATATATATATATATATATATATATATATAACACACTCTCTAAGTTTCTCATCCGTCATTAAGAGAGATAGGGGAAGAAAACTATGAGCACTGGTAAAAAGCCAATTAGAGATCAATGGCATCAGTGCACTTGGTTTCCCTCTGTGATTCTTTTAGTTTTGTACAATTTTATAGTCTTTTACTACTTTGTGGTATAACTTGTTTGTTATACTGCCTTATAGTTTTATACTGCCTTGTATACTCCATTCGTCATTATATACTCCATTCTAGTTTTCACATATACAGTTATAGTTTTTCGCCCTAAATTATGATTTAATTACAATAAATTTAGAAAAAGGAAATTTAATGAATAATCGACAGAAATATGAAATAATTATTTAATGTATCAACAAATGATATTTATTATTGCTAACAGAATTTTTAGAAATTATCAAACCTATTTAAATATTAATCAGAAGATGAGGAATACTATAAGTTTCTGATGAATAATGGGAGAAGGCAGAGATGAAAAGAATGAAAATACAGAGATTATTACAGTCCGAAGACATGTTTATCCATGCATATAATGTTGATCTCTGTATTGAATACATTTACTCTTCATTCGCCAACCCAGAAATATTATTCACAGAAAATTCTATATAAGTTCTATTTAACGAGACATACAGTGAAATTAATCTTAAGTTCATTGAATAATTTCCAGGAGAAATTAAACAATATCTGTCATAAGACTCGGTTTGTGTAGGAACAGAACCCACACATTACCCTCAAGAATTTGTTGACTCACTAGAGTTTGTCTGGATTGCTCCAACATAAGGTGGAACTCAAAAAGGAAGCATACCATGTGTTTGTATGAGAAACATTGATCCACCGCGCTTATGTAATGGAACAAGACTTAGGAGCTTTATCATAATGTTATTAGTCGTAAAATTATCGCAACTCAGTTTCAATGAGAAATAATTTTAATTCCAAGATTCAAAATTCTTTTATCTGAAGAGGACAACACTCCTTTTTTAAGGATTCAATTTACAATTCAGTTAGCATTTGCCATGACTTTTCATAAGTCTCAAGGAGAGACTGTACAGAAAGTTTTAGTTCATTTATGTAAAGCAGTATTTCAAGATGTTGCCCTCAGGAGGGTTAAATAAAAGGAAACATTTAAGTTTTTTTGGAAAATTCAAATTGTACCAAAAAAATGTTGGAAATAGAAGAGAACTGTCTTAAAAATACGTTCATTAACCTCTTTATCAGAACTTTATTCATTTATTCTTTATATACGTTTATATGAACATGATTGCTTTAAAAAGGAAGGTGTTGGACACCTACCAGGGTTACGGGTAGTCTAGTACTATATAATTCTGAAAATCTCACCTTGCCACAGCCTCTGGTGTTGGACGACCGGAACAGTCCCAAAGCTTGTGTATGGTATTCCTTATCCAGTTGATTGTACTGCGACTGAATTTTCCTAAAAAAATAATTGTAATAATCAATAAAACAGTCAACATAAGAAATAAAACATATAGGTAGTTTAGTTAGTATTAGCTGACGGGGGTCAGGTTAGCTAAGTGGTTAATATACTCGTCTCTGAACTGTTATGTCTATGGTTCAGTCCCCACCTAGTCCTCGATTTATTTACGCGGGAGGTGAATAAATCTGAATAAGTTGTCCTTCGGAGAGGACGTTAAGCCGTCAGTCCCGAGCCTGTAAGATGTCAGATAACTCGTTAAAGATCCCTACTCGAAATGCACTTGAGTTAGGCAAAATTTATGACTCCCAATGTAGAATCACCAATCAAACAAAATGCCGTAAGATTTCACAATAAACACAAGAAACAACAATCAATGTTCAAAGACTAAGATCTTTGAACCGTAAGACAAGCGGTTTTCGTCAGAGTCAAAACCTAACTGAAACACAAGATTCATAAACATGTTGGTAAGGGGTTGAGAGGAGTCGAGGTAAGACTGGTATTTTAAGAAGGTGTAGAGTGCAGGAAAGGACAATAGTCCAGAGAAAGATGTTGGGGTAAACAAAGGAATACAGGAAGAAAAGAGTTAAAAAAACTGTCCGCTTGCTGTCTACCGTCTTAGATAGGTTATTGCCCTTGTCATGTCTGAGTCAAGTTTGAATATACCGTTACTAATGTTTATAATATTTGATCTATTAAATTTAACTAGAAATGATTGGATAATATTTCTGAACATTTATTGTGCATAAGTAATCATTTCAGCTACCGTCCAATCAACATGATGATTTTTATTATTTATATGCCAGAATAAGGTTATATACACTAGTACAAAACTAGCAGTATACTATACGGAGCAATATTTCTTGTGTTGTGAGTGACGATTTAACCATAAATATATAAAACCTGGTATTACTATAACTACATATTTATTGATCAATCAAAAAAAGGAAAACAGTTTTGGATGTATCTGAAAAGCATTTTCTTTAATTTTGATGACGCTTATAATTTTTCATATTTATTAGGAAATATATAAAATTATATTATATTCCTTTTAACGAGAAGAAAAAAAAAAAAGATGAAAGCCTTATATCTTAACCGTAAGCCATCTTTTCACAATTTTATACATAATAAAAATTAACTACTTATTAATAAAGTTAATTGACTACCTTTCTTTGATTATCAAAGAAAAATATAAAAATAGTTTGTAAACTGGAGGGCCACATTTTATAATTTCCAAGTGACCGGGAGACGCATGGTAATATCTATGGTATTTGAATACTTGCGGTTTATATATATAATATGATATAATATTAATATAATTAATATGATATAATAATAATATAATATATATATATATACATAAAAAGATTTCACAAAAACACGTGAATTAACAATCAATGATCAAACCACAATTTGAAATGGGAAAACCAGACTAAGATCTTTCAAATGTAACAGGCGGTCTTGTTCAGAGTCAAAAACCCAACTGAAACACTAGATGCAGAAAACATCTGGTGAGGGGTTGAGAAGAGTGGGAGGGAAGAGTGGTATTTTAAAAGGATGAAGACTTGACGAAGACCGCTTGTTACGGTTGAAATATCTTGGTCCCGTTTTCCCATTTCTTATTGTGGTTTGATCATATATATATATATATATATATATATATATATATATATATATAGCATATATATAGTATCTATAAATAAACTAGAATTTTCAAAAGAACAGACAGAAAAGAAATCACTGGAGCCACTACTATATTTCGATGGCCTCGTCGTCAGGAATAGATGTGAATCTAGTTCTACTAGAAAATGCACTTATACCGAACATTGGCCTTTTGTGATACCACACAATGAAGTTTTATTCTATATTATGATTTCTAAATATTGTCTAAAACAAGTGTATTTAAATTAGGGATCTTTAATGAGTACATAACATTGTGGAGGCTAAGGGACCAGACGGCTTAACGTCCTCTCTAAGGGATGATGTCCTTAGACTTTTCACCTCCTATCTGAAAAAATGGAAGGCCAGATTGGATATTGAACCCCGGACCCACCAGTCCAGAGGTGAGCACATTGTCGCTGGGCTATGCTGGCCACCGAAACTACTGCAATAATATACCCACAGTGTCATTTTGGTTTACAGATGTTCTGAACGATCGAAAATCGATACCAATTGCCATCGTAACTCAGAGTCAGGTTAGGTTAGGTTGCAGTGGCAGTCGCACAGGGAAAATTCGCAAGAGTGTTAGTATAAACTAAATATAGTCTAACACTACAAGGCACTACTTGTAGTAACAACAGATGGCTATTTTGACACATTTATCAAAACACCCCTCAGCATATCAATGACACATAAGTAAACATAATAAACAATAAATATAATTTTTTGTTTGAACATGAAAAAATAAGGAATATTCTCTTCAAATTATTTAAATTTGTTAGGTTAGGTAAGGTTAGATTGCAGTAACAGTCCCACACGGGAACAGACATAGGTCGAACTTTGACCCATTGTGATACCATACAATGAACATTCTACATTGGGACTTCAACATTTTGCCTAACTCCCAATTTATTTAGGGTAGTGATCTTTAACGAGTACCTGACATCGTACAGGCTTTCCAATGTAAGTGATGTAGGGTCATGGAAGCTCTCCTCCGCGTGGTTGACCTCGGGCTTACCTCGTATGCTTTAGTTTACCTACACCATCTTTTTCCGAAAATAAGACACTGTCTTACTTTATTTTTAGGTCAAAATCCGTGCCAGGGCTTATTTTCGGGGAAGGGCTTCAAGTACATTAAGTAGATTTTCATATTTTTGTTTCATATTTATTTTTATATAGAAATTTAAATTTATGCCATTACCATCATGCTATCTTCTTAAACATCGTCATAAATTATCACAATTTGGAATTCCAAATTTATGAAGATTTATGAGGTTAGCTCAGTGGTTAACGTACTCGCGTCTGAACTGATAGGACCGGGGTTCAAACCCCACCTAGCCCTCGATTTATTCATGCGGGAGGTGAATAAAACTGAGCACGTCGTCCCTCGGAGAAACCGTTGGTCCGAGCCTGTACGATGTCATGTACTCGTTAAAGATTCCAAATCTAAATACACTTGAGTTAGGCAAAATTTACGACTCCCACTGTTGGAATAAATTCTTCATTGTGTGGTATCACAAAGGGCCCAATACTCGGCCTATGTGTGTTCCCTTGTGGGACTCTACCCTAACCTAACCTAACCACTGAGCTAACCAGTACTCCCCTAACTCAGAGTTAGTTGTAATCGTCATAAATTATAGACAAATCCAATTGTTAAAAGACCAAATAAACGGAAGCTTGGCAGCAACTGTTTTTATAGCAAGACTTTTTAGTAACTTGCCTTATTGATTTGTGCCAGCGTAGATTCTTTTAAGTCTTAAAAACTTTTTGAAAACAATTACCAAACCAAGCCGTTTGTTCTTCCATAGGATTTTTCATTCACTTTTACCTTTAAGACAAGTCGGCTTCGAAAACTTTTCACTTTTCAACTTATCTTAGTTTGACTTTCATGGGTAAACACTTTGAAGTGCCTCAAAACATTTATCTTTTCTCTAGCTTTCCTTTAAAATGAAAGCATATCTTATAAAATGTCTTTAAAAGCGCTCAAAGTTAAATGCGCTTTAGATGAAATACTTAAAAAAAAACTTATTAAATGTTATTTTATATTTATTTGGATATATGAATAAATTTTATTTAGAAATGAAAAAGCAACATTCAAATATATTATAATTTCAAAGGTTGTAAAACGCTTTAAATGTAAATAATTTACATTTCAAACTCAGAGGCACTGAAAGAAGATGTTTGTTAAGCATTTAAAGCATACATCTGTACTTAGGACAAAGTTGGACTTGCAAAGATGAAAGATCAAAGTGACAGTGTTACCAATATAAAATATTAATTTTATGAAAATTAATATTTAAATTAGCAAAATGAGTAAATACATGACAAAAAAGTTTGGATTGGCCTACATCCAACTTTACAATAACTGAACATAATATCAAACTTCCTGACTTGAAAAATTAGTTTAAATTAATATAAATTTTTGAATATAAAACAAAAGAGTCTGTTCCTCATATTTCAATATTAGCCAAAGATAATATGATTCATGAACGACAGAAAATCTACATCTCATATTATGTTTTGTTTAAGGATGCGACAAATATTTTGTATGTATATAATAAAATGTATATAATAAAATTATACACAGTTTGTGTTAATTTTAGCTTATTAAACACGCCCAGAATTGTTTTACACTGGACCTAACATACTCGCCTCTGAACTGGTAGCTCTGCGGTTCGATTCTCACCTGCCCCTCAATTTATTCACGCAGAAAGTGAATAGATCTATCAGAAAGTGAATAGAATAGAGCATATCAAACCTCAGAGAGAGCGGTGGGCCGTCGGTCCCACGAGCTTGTACGATGTCAGGTACTCGTTAAAAATCCTCTACTCTAAATACCCTTGCAAAATTTAGGACTCCTAATGTAGAATTCCAGGTAAAGTGACTCACCTATTACTAAAATGGGTGTGAAATAATAAATGAGCATCAAGTTCTGCTCTAGTGTTAAATGTGGTCGTTGGAAAACAAAGAAACAACAACAACAATTCAAAATACTATATGAACTCAATATTTAACTTATTCTTATTCTTAACTTATTCGCATGACACGTTAACAATATCTTTCAGGTATAATGTTATGGTGTGTATCTTCTCCACTCAGAGCGGAGAAGAAAAGAAAACAGAAAGATTATGTTAGGTTGCAGTAGTAGCTACACACCTAGACCAAACATTGGTCCTTTCTGATAACAAACAAAGAAGATTGATTCAACATTGGGAGTCCTAAATCAAGTGTATTTAGAGTAGGGACCTTTAATGCTTTAATACCGAAAGTCAAAGCAGGTTACGCGTCCTCTCTGAGGGACGACGTGTTTAGATTTTTACGCATGAATAAATCGAGGTCCAGGGTGGGGTGTTGAACCCCAAATGTAATAGTCAAGAGGCGAGCACGCAAGCCACTAAGCTACCCAGGACACTAATCTCTTAGGTTTTGAACCTTCAGCGTGACATAGTACAGGCTTGGAACCAACGGTTTAACGTCCTCTCCGAGGGAAGACGTGCTCAGATTTATTCACCTCCTACGTGAATACATCGAGGGCCAGAGTTAGTATCGGAACTCTGACCTCCCAGTTCAGAGGCGAGCACTCACCTGAGCCCTTTATACTAATAATATCTAGGAGAAAGCACTAATAATAGTGTTTGAATATCTAATAATGTAGTACTACTAATAATTAGTGCTAATATGGAACCGACGTCTTAGTGTCCTTGATGAGTTACCGTGCAAATCAATCTCCGCAAAGTCACCTTCACTACTTCAAGTTCTTGTGAATTCAAAGTGGCTAAAGGACTACACGTTAAACTGGTATAATCAAATCCTGATTTGATTTCTTTGATAGCCTAAAGTCTTGGGAACACCGAAAGTCAAAGTCGTCTCCGAGGGACGTCGTGTTCAGATTTTTCTACATGAATAAATCAGACCCAGAATGGGTATTGAACCCCAAATGTAGCTGTAAAGAGGCGAGTGCACAAGCCATTGGGTTACCCAGGGCCCTTATTTCCTAGTTTTTGTACCTTTCGCGTGAATAAATCGAGGTCCAGGGTGGGGGTGAGTTGTAGTAGTCAAGAGGAGAGCACACAAGCCACTAAGCTACCCAGGGCACTTGTCTCTTAAGTTTTGTATCTTCTGCGTGAATAAATCGAGGGACATAGTGGGTATCAAACCTCGGATCTACAAGTCAAGAGGCGAGCACGCAGGCCGCTGAGCTACCAAGAGCCCTTGTATCCTAGTTTGTTAGGACAGGCGTAGGAAACCTGGGGCCTTAAAGCTGCATGTGGCCTTTTAAACCATGAAATGCGGCCTTCTGCGGTTTGTTGAAAAAAAATGTTTCAAAATATAAAGAATTACAATTATGGTAAAAAATTCTTGCCTTTAGGAAGGAGACTATTTATGTCATTACTTTTCCTGAGTTTACGAAGGTGATGAACGAAGGTAATTAGGACACTGCTCAATCTTTTGAAAGGTGCAAAACAGTTTTAGATCGAGGAATAAAATGACAGATTCAAGTATTTTACAATATAAATACGTATTATATAAGAAGTTGCTTATGCATTCGTGGTGGCATTTTGGGGAAGTGGACGGTGCTAAAATGGCCTTTACTCCAAGAAATGTCTCCTCCCCACACCTCTGATCTAGGAAATAGCCGAAACTGGATAGTTATCTTAATCAAAATTGGAATTGGATCAAAAAATTTTTAAAATCGTTTACAAGGAAAGAACATGTTAAATCAACAACACAACTCACAACAATATTTTAACCTCATCATCATCTGGAGAAGGGGAAGAAAAAGGAAAGGAGTCCCGTTCTTATTCAGTTAATCAGTCGCTGTTTGCCAGCATAGCAGAACTGTTATTTTTCTTCTTCTCCTTCTCCTGATGACAACGAGGTCCAAAATATCGAAGTAATTTGTATGGTGTTTTTATGTATTCGGTTCATTTGTGTCCTAAAGAGACTGTTAAAATCTTGTGAAATATTTTTTACAATCTTGTAGATTAAAATTGCTCCTAGAACAAACATGAGTATCAAAGTTTCCTCAAGTAGCTATAAATTTGTCTCGCCTGAGTACTCTAAGACGGGGATTGAATATGTAAAACGTTTATAATGATATACAAAGGAGCCATTTATGAATCATCATTTATGGTGAACTAATCCGGAATAAAGCTTATAGGATAAAATAGAACTGCAACAAAACTAAGGAGAATGGATCGTTCAATAGCATTAAGAATACTGAAGTATCAAACAGTTTCTTATTATGCTTTCCAGCTTCCTTCTTGATATTCGAACAGTTATAATAAAATTATGAGAAATTGCCAACTTTTATTTAAGCAGGAAAAAGCTTGAATATATAGGACTTGAGTACCAATGATAGAGATGTTTAGCTATAAAGACTAATCATCCTAGAACAGTCTTACGAATATCGACCTGTAACATCACTCAAGAGCTAGCAAGAAAATGGAAATAAACTGGCAGACAAGGGGCCTGGGTAGCTCAGTGAATTGCATCCTCGCCTCTCAACTGGTACATCCATGGATCAATACCCACTCTGGCCCTTGATTTATTCACGCATAGCCTAGTGTGCTTTGTCCTTCCTGTCTTATTATTCATACCACTGTTGTTTTTAATTCTAACATTCTATAGTTCTCTGTGTTATATTTTCAATATGTTTCCTACACTTTGTCCTAGAGCAAATGTAAAGGCCCAGCCTAACCTTTAGGAAATTAAAAAATAACAATGAAATGTACCTGCCTTCTAATACGAGTATGAAACAGATGTACCCCCTACCCTAACCCACGTCCATCCTATTCCCAGTCAGTTGTACCACAGACACTCACCCTTAGGTTCATACTCTCTTCCTTGTTTTATTTTTATTTTTTACTATAGATAACTCTCTGATGACATTGTATTTTTTAGTTAATGCCTCAAAAAGAACACTACGTGTTCGATACGCGTTGATTATACCATTAAATTATTATGTGGAGACCATTTCATTAGTTTTTTACCCTACAATGATTGTTGTTTTTGTTGAACCTAAAATCTGAAACTTAATTTGTAGGTTCTTTAATGACTTTGATAAATATACATAGAGAATTAGTAACCCTTGCTTCTATTAGTATTAGGCATGATTTGTTATAAACCTTTACGATCGTCACGCAGTTTTTTTGTATTCTTATCCTACGACGAACGAATAAATCCGCGCACTATAGTGCACGTCGTAACTAGCAGTTCCAGACCAGAGGCCTTCTACTGCTTGATTACTGTGCTACTATAACTTGGAATGTCAGTAATTCATGTCAGATATTAAGTACATCTGTATAGTAATGACGTCGTAGATGTGTTCATATAGAATACTAGACTACCCGTGACCCTTTGTGTCACTCACAAATTATAACAATAGGTATTGAAATTAATTCACTGAACATGATTGACAGGGATAATTTTAATTCTTGTTTTGTTGTTATAAATCACTGAAACAGATTCTTATATGGCCCAAGCTTTTGATGTAGTATTCTTAACATGCTTAAAGATATATACACATTAAATATATTTAGCAAAATAAAAATCATTTAAAAGTAAAAGAAAATCATATATTTTATCATATAAATATATAAAACATCAATTCAAGTTATATATACAATGAAATATATTTAAAACTTGAAAAGTGAAATATTCAATTTATTTTATTGCAACATAAAATAACATTAATGTAAGGAACGTGTCTTTATAATATTACCTTGGAACATTCGTATTTTATCTGACAGTTGTGCTCAAGTTTGTTTCTAAAATTATGCACTTTTAACCTCTAATGTAATAATTTATTATATATTTGTTACATTTATATATAATACATTTGCACTACTGTCATCGGTGAGCACGCAAGACACTTGCTACCCTGGCTCCAATTTTGGAAATATAGTGATAAATTTCTTTTATTTAACATTTTTCAGGTATTAAATTTTACATATTTAATTTCAGGTCTCTATCTCCACGGAAAATGGTTGAACAAACAAACAAACAAACTCACGAACTTTATATAGAGAGATGATCAAAAGTTCTACGTCCGTGGTTCTCAAACTGGGGTCAAAGGGGGACCACGAAGAGTCCATTCAGTACTTCAATGTTGCTATTTTCTGATTGAATAATTGATTAAATAAGATTTTTTTTTTGTTTTAATAGAAATCGGTTGCAATTTTTTGAAAAAATATTTTTGAGTTCGAATAAACGTTTGTTTCCCCAAAATGTTTTGTTCCAGTAACCTATATGTTAACTAGTTGTTATAAAAGGGTCCGTGAGCCATCTAAAATATCATAAAGAGACCGCCATGCAAAAAATCTCAAAATAGTTTGAGAACCACTGTTCTACGTCTTCTATACACAGAGTCTTCATTCTCTATATTGTATTGAATAAAGAATGCATACGCAGTAGTTAAGAAGACAAATTCTAAATAGATGCTCTACATATACACTGGACCCTCGAATTACAGTACTAATAAAGACTGAGATGTGACAGAAAAGTCTGGAAACTGGTAACACTGGTAAGTGGTAGCCTAATGGTGGGTAGGGTAGGCTAATGACTGACAGCATACCAAGACGTACTATATACATAACCTCAGTAAAACATTCTAGACCGACTAGGCTATCTCAAATTCTTCTGCTTTAGCACACAACACATTTAATTTAAATAAACACTATTATTAATAGATAATAAACTCTATAATGAACAGAAAAAAGGCCTAGCCTAAGACATACCTTAGGATATATAACCTAACCTCAACACAGTTTAGTAGGGTTAGGCTACCTAAATTTCATTTATTTTAACACACTATATATTTATTTTATATAAACAGTATTATTTATAAATAGTAAATAATATAACCAACAGAGATTAGTTAGTTATCAGAGATTATTAGTTGGAGGATCTCCAACCATCTCTGAAACAGTACGCTTGGTTTCCCTCTCTTAACTCTCCTGAAGACGGTTCAAACGGAAAATTAGAGACTGTAAGTGTGTGCTTTTCTCTATGTTTCTTTTTCTACATTGAACTTTATTTGTCCGTTTCGTATTATATTTTCATCAAAAAATTGTATATATATTACTGTGGCCCTAGTCTCCTCAGAGAGCTTGTGTGTGTGCGCAGATGGATGAAAATTTAGAGGGAACATTGTTCAAGACAGCAGGTTGTTTGTTTGGATAAAACATTTTTCCAAACTGCTATCTCCCTGTTAATGTTAAGAAACAATTTATATGTTTCTTAAAGACGCTAAGCACATTTAAAAAAAAAAAAAGGAAAAAGAATAGACTAGAAAAGCGTTTAATTTATTTCGACATCAAGCGTAATTTATACAATCTAAACGTTTAGATTATTCAAGACAGGCTCAATATACCGAGCTCTTTGTCATACAAATCACTCCGCCAGTAAGGATATGCAAAGCATCTGATGTTTTGGAGAATCTTCAGCTTTAGAAAATCTCAGCAAACTAACATTACTGTTAGAGAGTCAGTCAAAACCATTGGATTGACAGTATATAATATGACTCGCACAATATTAGCCAGCTGAACATACATTCAGTCAGAGTTGTCCATTATATGTTAGTGAATTTAATGAAAAAATATTTAATTTCTTAAGTCTCACTATACAACTTGAGCGATTATCTCTATATATAAAGTTCGTCAATTTGTTTGTTTGTTTGTTTATTTCCCGCGGAGAGAGACCTGCAATTAAATATATATCATCTATTACATGAATAATGTTAAATAAAAGAAAATTATCACTATATTCCAAAATTGGAGTCAGGGTAGCAAGTGTCTTGCGTGCTCGCCGGTGACAGTAGTACAAAAACATTATATATAAATGTAACAACATTTTTTTTTTTAATTTAATATTTGCGTAGTATAAAAACTGCTAATAAACTAAAGGCATGGAACCAGGGTAGCCCACTGGCTTGCATGCTCGCCGATGACAATAGCACAAATATATTAAAAATAAATGTAACAAAAAAATTATTGAATTTAAAATCTGGATAACATAAACAATGGTAATAATGTAAACGTATGGAGACAGGGTAGCCAGTCGCTTGCGTGCTCGCCGATGACAGTAGTGAAAATGTATTATATATAAATGTAACAAACATATAATAAACTACTACATTAGAGTTAAAAATGAATATTTTTACAAACAAACTTTAACACAATGTAAGATAAAATACGAATGTTCTAAGGTAATATTATAAAGACACATTCTTTTCCCTAATAAATTGAATATTTTAATTTACAAGTTTTGTTTGTTTTAAAGATATTTCATTGTGTATATATTGAATTCATGTTTTATTTATTTATATGATAAAATAAATTATTTTTTTTTACTTTTAAATGATTTTTATTTTACTAAATATACTTACTCTGTATATATCTTGAATCATGTTAAGATTATTTGTTGTGATTTTTCTGCATGAAATAATAATAACCCTGTAACTTAGCGTTACTTACAACGTGTTTGGTCTCCCTTTCTCTTTTCCCCTGAAGACGGATTACCCGAAAATTTCAGTCTGTAAGTGTGTTTCCTTACTCTGTGCGTTACTGTTCTTGAATTTTGAAGTGGTAATGTATTAGTAGGTTCTACAAAAACCAGACTACAAAGAACCTACTAATATATAATAGACCTAAACAAGAAACTGCCGAGCTGCAGCGTAGCCACCTCATACATGAATATAAATGTACCACAGGGGACTGTGCAACCCTGCCTTCCAAGTATATAGGCTGACTACGACGAAGCTATTCGCGCGATTGACTCTCCACCTTGCAGGAGGAGCACCGAAGAGCCATGCTGAAGAGGTTCATAAACAGAGATAAACAAAGAGAACCTGACTGAGGGACAACTATTTTGGCAAAGCTTACAAGACGACGACAACTACATATACTTGAAGCCCTCTACATAAGGAATACACCCTTCATTAAACATACAAAACAGTGACCTTAAAGCTATACCCAGTTCAAAAATTTTGATACCACCTATAAGTTTTAAAGAGGTAGGTGAAGGGACACGACACAGGTAGATGGTTCAGTGCCCTGCCCTGCATGCCTACACAGGCCTCCCACCTACACCTCCCTCCCTCCTCCAGGCTTTATTCCTTAGTTAGTTGTTAACTGTACCATAGTTAAGTTGTTCTCTATACCATAGCCTTAGTTTTGATTATAATTTTATTTATAGATTTTTACCTGAAATGGCTAATGTAAGCCGAAAGCTGTGTTTTAGATTAAGTCGTAAATTATAATGTTAGAATAAAGTTTTAAATTGTTTAAGTGTTTACCTTCATGTCGTTACCAGAACTCCTCTGGAAAATACCCGAGAGTTACCGTAAACTATGAGGAAACTAGAAAAAATCAGCCATAAATTGGTCAACGCAGAAGCTGCTGCCAACTTTAATAATACATGTTTGAAAGAAGATCTGCTGCCATCAACACAAACATATATATATTAATATATATATATATATATATAATCAACAGGGAAACGATCGACAAAGGACAACAAACGTTTCACAGTAAATTATAGACACAGAGTAAAAATAACTTAGAGCTTACAGTCTCTAAGTTTCCATTAGAAAAGACGATCTCTAATCTCTAAATTAGAGACGAAATCTTTAATTAAACAAAATT
>JAPFBL010000395.1:0-30000 GCA_026182355.1 Hermatobates lingyangjiaoensis | reverse complement strand
CTTTCTAAAGTCACAGGATTTTTTTACGGTTGTTTGTTTGTGTGTTTATATGTACCAATATGTTTACGTTTATCTCTCTCTCCCTTTCCCACTATTCCTCCACAATGCTTCCTCCTCACTACTCTCTCACCAACTCTCTCTCAATCCTTTCATCTCCTTCTCTTTCTTTCCCTCTCTGGGTGAACAGAAAAGTCCAAAAATTGGTATCACTGGTAAGTGGTAGCCAAATGTGGGGTAGTGTAGGCATATGAGAAGGGAGGATAGCTAGGCTATTCTCTGCCTCAGCTAGTAGCCTAGGCTACTACAGATACTTCGTTATCTTAAGCAAACTATACTTTTATTATGCATAAACAATACTATTATTACGTATTTTAATTTACAATAAACATAAACTAACTGTATCCACCTGTATTTGTGTAATTGTGATTGTGATTTAAGGCAAGATGAGGCAGAGAATAGCCAGCTATCCTCCCTTCTCATATGCCTACCCTACCCCACATTCGGCTACCACTTACCAGTGATACCAATGAACTTTTCTATTCACCCAGAGAGGGTAAGGAGATGGAAGGATTGAGAGAGAGTTGGTGAGAGAGTAGTGAGGAGGAAGCATTGTGGAGGAATAGTGGGAGAAGGTATAGTGAGACTCGGCCTTACTACACCCTCATTGTGAATTACCAATACCCGGATGATAAATTATGGTATTTGGAAGGAAAAAAGTACAGAAACTTGAGAGCACCAACGACCAACGAATATTACCATAATTAGTTAATGCTATTTACGACATGCACTGTTGTGCATGTCGTAAATAGCAAAACCGGACCAGAGGCCCACTACTGATAGATTCTCATCCAGCTGTTTTTGTTTAGTCAGTAAACATTGTCAAGAATAGGGCAGTCAGTCTCTCAGGGAATGGTGTCGTTTTCGTGGTCGTATGGTCTTCCGGCTTTGCATTCATGTACGGTTGTTGAAAGGACATAAACTTGTGGGACAAATGTATAATGTTTGCTAACAATATGATTGCCTATAAAGAAATGTTATATATATAAGAAATGAATGACTCACCTCCAGCTGTACTCCAAAAAGTCCTTTGGAAAAGTCCGAAGGACGTCTTGGAGTGTTTTCCTCCACAACTACCTCCACCCTCGTATCCATTGTGTTTCACATCTATAACAAAAAAAAAAAATATTATTAATGCATTGTTATGGTTAAGAGGAAAAGTTTTAATTTATTTATTAATAATTAATTCTATCTAATAGGCAGGGAAGCCTAGTGGCCTAACTCAAGTGTGTTTCGAATAGGGATCTTTAACGAGTACCTGACATCGTACAGGAACTAACGGCTTAACGTCCTCCGAGGGACGACGTATTCAGAATTATTCACCTCCCGCGTAGATAAAACGAGGGCCAGGTAAGAATCGAATCCCGGCCTAAAAAATTATAATTAATTTTTTAATTATAAGTTGATTTTGTTTTAGGAATTATTTTATTAATCGAACTTTTGTATATAGAAAATCTAATAAAAGCATATTACTAAAAACACTCGTAATATATAACTAGTAATATACGTGCTCGCTTTAGGAATAGTAGATCCGAGGTTCGATAACTACTCTGTCTCACTATTTATTAGTATTTATTTCATAATTTAATAATTTATTTATTTAGTAATAACTATACTAAAATAATATAAAGTTCAAAAATATAATATATATATATAATATATGTATATATAATTATATTATAATATATAATATAATATGTTAAAATCAAATAATAAGTTCAGAATATTAAATTGTTAAGGTTATAAGGTAAAGTTTAAATTTATTCACTCATACTAGCTAACCCGGCAAACTTCGTACCGTATAACAATCAGTGAATGTCGTGTTATCTTTAGCTAAACTTAATTTAGTATTTAATTATTAACATAATAGCTATCTAGACAGATGTTGTCCTGCCTTACATGTAATATTTTCAATTCGAACAGCAATAAAAGTAAAAATAAAAATCTAGATTGGTCTACACTCAATTTTATTATAAGTACACACAACATCAAACTCGTTAACAACCAACTTATGTTTTGTTTGATTACTCAAAAACTTTGTTAAATAATCATCCATCACACAATTCAATGCATTAGAAAATATATTTCTCATTGGGGTTAACTTTTTACATTTAATAATTTTATTCTTCAAACTTATCGGATTAACTTATTAGAACTATTCAAATTTTGTTAAATAAATTTTTAAATAACAATTTTATTTCATTATTGGTAATTGATCGGTACTTCGGCCACACTTGGTTAAACTTGTAGCACTCTCGTGTTACCATCGGTCTTACTCGGTTAAAATCGGTCACACTCGGGCATGACACACATACTCGTACTTACTATTGTATTAGTAAAAAGATTTCACATAAACACGTGAAACAACAATCAATGATCAAACCACAATAAGAAATGGGAAAACAAGACTAAGATCTTTCAACCGTAACAAGCGGTCTTCGTCAGAGTCAAAAACCCAAAACCCGTTGGGTTTTTGACTCTGACGAAGACCGCTTGTTACGGTTGAAAGATCTTAGTCTTGTTTTCCCATTTCTTATTGTGGTTTGATCATTGACTATTGTATTAGTATATAGGATATTGGAATAATTTGCAGACTATGCAAATGTAAGAGTTAAGGTAATTGCCAGAATATCCCTAGACGTTCTTAAAAGCAAGAGATTAGCCGAACATCGCTAAATATTGTTAAACATACGGTGACAAAGATCGCTTGATGTTCTGGAAACAACTAATATAAAAACATATTAGATATGCACATGCGCAGTAGACCATAGTGCACTCTTTGTTTAATCGTGATTCGTATACTAAAGCGCCTCAGCTTTTGATTGTAAGATATCGTATATTACATTATTTTATGTTAATATTATGTATTACATTAAAAATTACACATTATTTCTAATAAATAAAAATAAAAATTATAAACTGGTTTTATCTCATTAAATTAATGTTTACTGAAGTTGATTTACTCTCAGTACACCATCACCATTTCAACAATTATAAATAAAATTAGTCATTTTTTAGCACAATCTAACAAGTGACTATGGGTACAACTAAATGGATTATTTATAATTTCCAGTTTAGGAGTATAAAGATCATCTGCCCACGGGAGAGTCTCAGCAACAAATGTACAGATCGCTATGAGAAACTAACAACTATTACGTTAGCTTTTCATTCTGTTTTTTCTTTTTTTTTTCATTGTTTAAACCGATCCCCTAGCGGGTGATAACGTCAGCCGTTTACCGGCTTTTTGTTTGACCGGTGATTCAATATTGGTGAGTCAAAAATTATGCCTAACTCAAGTACATTTCGAGTAGGGATCTTTAACGAGTACCTGACATCGTATAGGCTCGGGACCGACGGCTTAACGTCCTCACCGAGGGACGACGTACTCAGATTTATTAAAATGCCGCGTGAATAAATGAAGTGCCAGGTCGGGAATCGAACCCAGGACTAGGCGAGTACGCTAACCATTGAGCTAACTTGGCACCTTTATGTTAGCATGGTATTTTTTTTCTTTTTTAATTATAAGACGATTATTTTTAGGATTTATTTTATTAAAAAAACTTCTATATATAGAATAATCTAATAAAAGCATATTACTAAAAACATTCGTAATATATAATAGTTTAGAGAGAGCTGTGTGGGACTGAAAGCTAGTTTTCAATTAAGCTCTGGTCTGGCAGAACGGGAAGGCGTTTGTAATTTGCACACAAGAGTGGACAAGTTTGGGAATGGCCCCAGTAAAACAATACGCCGACTGCAACAAAGCAACATTCACTACGATTCACCAAAGCAAAAAAAAAAACAATAACAATCCTTTACTCGCTCGCTGTATTATCATTTCCATGTGGGTGAGCTCAATGTTTTCAGCTGCTGGAATAGAGAAGCAGGAATTCGCAGGAGCTACTACATTTCAAACCCCCTCCTCCTCACAACACGCAGTCGTCATATACTTCTATTCTCACTGCTGGTGAATAACCACTTGGCTTTGAATCACAATTCACACACACAAGCAGGCACTCCCGACACACATACACACACACGCACACACACACATACATACACACACACACACATACACACAGACATACAACATAAACATACACACATACACATATACATACACACACACACACGCACACACACACATACATACACACAGACATACATACAGACAGACATACACACATACTCACACAATACACACACACGCACACACATATATACACAAACACGCACACATATACTCTCTCTCTCTCACTCTCTCTCTCTCTGTCACACACACATATACACGCACACACAGCACACACACGACACACACACACAACACACACACACACACACACACACACACACACACACACACAAAAGGGGCCAGGTTAGCTCAGTGCTTAATGTACTCGCCTCTCAACTGGTAGGTCCAGGGTTCAATACCCACACTCTGGCCCTTGTTTTATTTACATGGGAGGTGAATAAATCTGAGCTCGTCTTCCCTCGGAGAGGACGTTAAACCATCGCTGTCGAGCCTCTACAATGCAGACATTCGTTAAATACCCCTACTCTAAATATACTTACAATATATAAAGATAAAAAAAAAATAAATAAATAAATAATCAACAAAACTTGCCTGGAGAACACATTAAACCGTCTGTCTTGAGCCTATACGATGTCAGGTACTCATTAAACATATCCCTAGTTCTAAATACACTTGAGTTAGACAAAATTTAGGACTCCCAATGTAGAAACAACAGGTAATGTAGTAGTACAACAGCAATGTAGAATTTTCTCCCTAAAACACCACTAAAAGGTGAAAGCCTTGTGAGTGTAGGCATTAGAAAATAACACAAGCTCACACACACACGCACACATACATACACACACACACACACACACACACACACACACACACACCACACACACACATAATTAAAGTGCACGATAATTACATTTATTAATCTCCAAACGAAAGTTATCAATTTTGAATTATTTTTTACATTGTTTGACTTTTATAGAATTATTATGCTGGGAATTTTATGACTTCTTAATATTTAATAAGATCATTTTCCTTCCCCTTTGTCAAATATCATATATACGAATTTTTCTGAGTGAGTGTTATCCTTTTCCTGCCTCCTGTACTCTGTTATAAGTTTGCTATTTACCATCTCCAAGAATGCGATATAGGATGACATATATTGACATTAATTACAAGATAACCCAAGTGCTGTCAGGACATGGGAAAATGTTATCACCTACTATTGGACTGCTGTAGACTACAACAACCAAGACTACAACATCTTATGAAGACATACACAATATTAAAAGGAAAGTGGCCCCCAGAAAAATCAAAACTTCTGGAAAAAGACATTTGGACTAATACATATCATTATATAAATAAAATGTTTGAAATTGTTTTAGATAACAACTAAATAGTTTTAAGTCACATAACGTACTTTAAAATGTAATTATAAAATTAAATATAAGTTTGATATATTAATATAAAAACAAAATTGAATATACTATTGTAATCAAAGTTCAAAAGAACATGTAATACTGTAAGTGGAGCATGTGCAATAAAGATATTTTTCAAACAAAAAACACACACATACACACACACACAATGCTACTGTTCGCTCAAACTAAATAGAGGGTTAACATTTAGGCTCGCCATTTTACCTACTCGATTAACTAGAAATTCAGGCTACACTTAACTTGTTAAACCAGGCATGAGGAACTTGCAGTCTTAAGGCCACCAGAATCTCAACAAATCTCAACAGACGACTTATATTGCCTTGTAACACATTTCCAATATTTACGATTTGCAATAGTTATAAAATGTACCACAGTTATAAGCATTCACTTTTGGTGCGGCTTTTGAGGGCAAAATGTGTGGCTCATTTATTATTCGACACCCATTCTAGTAATGGGCGAGTCTAATATTTGAAAAGCCGAAGGGCGGTTGTTCAATTCCGGTTCTAGCTCTAGTTTTATTGCTTCTCTCTTAAGTTTCATAAAATATTCACTTGTTTAAATATATATTTTGAGTAATCGTAAAAGTAATTTCATATTATTTCAAATAATAATCGAATAATGTGTAGAATAACAAAAAAAAAAAAGCTATTACTAGGGAATTCCGCAGATTGTGAGACAGTATCAATTATTTTGTCCTTCATGACATCGCATCTTATTTAATAATTGATTATTGCAAACTCATACCGTTAATAGATTTAATAAAGTGTAGCATTAGTCATTGTTTAATTAGAAATAGAACTGCTGCAGACTCTTTCAACACATATGCATAATTAGACACAATTAATTCCACCTATTATATTAAAGTTCGCCATATTGCATGATGACAGTGATTATTCATTTATTATAATGAGAATATGCTTACTAAACAAAACAACTCTTCAACAAACCATAACTATCAATAATTCAATAGCAGCTCTGAAAGAAATGGATAAACAATTTAATAATTCATATATTAACAGAACAGATTTTTTTTATTTATTGAAAAAGAAGAAATATTAAAAATAAAACAATAATCAAGAGTAAGAAATAAATAATATTTAGCGACGAAAAGAAATACAAGAGAATATCAATAATAGAGATTTGAATGTGGTACGTGCTGCTATCTGGAAGCTGAGGTATCAACTTTAAGCCTGTGCCTCACTAACACAAACAGAAACTATAATGTTTCTTTTAATTTAAACAGGAAAATAAAAAACTCTACCTATTTAGCAGTAACCAAATTAGTTATAATAATAAATTAATAAAATACATTAATATGCATACTTGTAAAGTTTACAGAAAATTAAAGTATAATAACTTTATTTTCTATAACTTTCATTTGTAAGTCCACACGAAGGTTGAAATCTTGATATTTGCTTTCCACTTTTATAGTTTTTTTTTAATAGTTTTACTTTTTCTTTGTTAAAAGAAGTAATAAGGGCTAGGGTAGCCTAGTGGAAGCGTTTTTGCTTTTGGACTGGTAGATCTAGGGTTCAATACCCATTCTGGGCCTTGATTTATTTTTGCAGAAGGTGAAAAAAAAATCTGAGAGGACTTTATAAGCCTGTTTTGACTTTTGATAATAACACAAAATCAAATCAAGCCGATATGCTTTACGAGAGTCAGTTAGCTCCTTCAAACACAGAAGAATCCGAAGTACCTGAGGCTACCTAGCATGACTCGACCAAAAGCACTGACCGACAATACAAAAACAGGTTACCCTGATGCACGCCACCTCATGAAAATGTTCCCAGCTACATATATTACCTCTGGGGCATATATTAATTAATTCTAATACTTATTATTGTAAATATAATTTACTATTTTTTTTAGCTGAACTGATGTTAAGCCGTAAGTCCCCTAGCCTGTACGATGTCAGGTACTCGTCAAAGATTCCTGTCCTAAATACACTTGAGTTAGGCATAATTTAGTCCAAGGTTCGATCTTCACCTGACCCTCGATTTATTCTTGCGGGAGGTGAATAAATCTGAGTACGCCTTCCCTTAGAGAGGATGTTCAGCCGTCGGTCCCGAGCCTGTTTGATGTCAGGTTCTCGTGAAAGATCCCCTACTCGAAAAACACTTGAGTTAATCAAAATTTAGCACTCCCAGTTTAGAAGCTGTAGAATCAACGATCAAACGTTGAAAAGCCGGTAAACGACTGACGTTATCACTCGTTAAGGGGATCGGTTAAAACAGGAAAAAAAATCGACTGGAGAAGAAGTCTCCCACAAGGGAACGCACACACACACACACACACACACACACACACACACACAGGCCGAGCATTCGCCCTTTGTAATACCACATAAAGAACACTAATTGTACATCGGAAGTCCTGAATTTTGCCTAACTCTAAAGCAGTGATTTCCAAACTTGATGTTACTAAGCCTCCCTTAAAAATATTTAATCATTTGGTGCCCCCCCCCCCCCCTGAAGATTTCATAAAATAAAAACACAAATATTTTTACTTCTATAAAATTTATTCATACGAACTAATGGAAAACGATATTTTATTATTGTTTTTAATGAGATGGATGTGCTTGTCTATTAGCACAAAGTTTATCAAATCTTGGTGTTTGTGACGATATAGCTGCTCGCAGCTCTTTTTTTACAACTAAACGAGCTCGATGTTTGGATTTTATTGCAGCCAAGGCAGAAAATCATTTTTTTACATAGGAAACTTTAGCAGTTATTTGGACAATTGTTCACTGTGACTAATTTTCGCGGCACTCTTTAGAGTAGTCCGCGCCTCCCTGTTTGGAAAACGCTGCTCTAAAGTGTATTAAAGAAAAGGAGATCTTTAACTTGTAAAGATCCACTGATCTCAATAGCAAAACAATTCTTCTTGCAATAGTCCATAAATGTCGCTTTACCCTGACAAATGAAGAGCTTTTAAGCACTCAGTAACTCCTACGCTGCCTCCTACAGTCTCGACAAATCGTGGGCACACCATTTCCTTCTATATAGAACAGAAAATAAAAAAAAAACATTTTTACCTCTTGATTTTTTTTTCTATCTCACGTTTGTTACTTCATCAAATAGAATATATTTTAATATTGTTACGTTATTCATTTGTACATAATGAATAAATTAAATAACAAAAACAACCCCTACTACATGCAATATAGGATTCCGCAGAAATTATGATTAATGATGAATTTACATAATATATCTAACAACCTCTGTAGAACTAACTAATTTTTAATGAAAATATAGGTTATTTAATTTCTAATATTTTCTGATTTCGTGAAAGTAAATTATATCTTCTAGTAGACAGTGATGTTTATTACATTGTGATTTGTGTCTGTAATGTGATTTCATGAGTGTACATTACATCTTCTAGTAGATAGGAATGTTTATTAGATTGTGATTTGTGATTTATGTGTAAATTGTGATTTGTGATATGTAATGTGATTTTATGAGTGTACATTACATCTTCTAGTAGATAGCAATGTTTATTAGATTGTGATTTGAGATTTATGCATAAATTGTTATTTGTGATTTGTTTAATGTGATTTAATCTAAATAAATGAGTATATCCACAAGGAAAGAGGGCCAGTTTAGCTCAGTGGTAAACGTATCGCCTCTGGGCTGCTAGTCGGGTTCGATACCCACCTGGTCCTCAATTTATTCACGCTGGAGGTGATTAAATCTCAGCTCGTCATCCCTCGGAGAGAATGTTAAGCCGTCGGTCCCGAGCCTGTACGATGTGGCACTCGTTAAAGATCCCTACTCTATATACACTGGTGTTATGCAAAATTAAGGACTCCCAATGTAGAATTACCGATCAAACAATAAGGCTGTTTGATTTTAAATCCATGGTTTAAAAAAAAATAAAAATAAAAAAAATAGCCATAAGGAAGTTGTCAGTTTCCAGCACACAAGGAGGCCAGATTAATACAATGGCAACGTGCTCGCCTCTGGATAGTTAGATCCATAGTTCAATACCCACTCAATTGGTACTCGATTTATTCACGCGGGAGGTGAACATTTGTGAGCACGTCGTCCTTCGGGGAGGACGTTAGCCGTCGCTCCCTTTAGCCTGTACAATGCCAGGTACTCGTTAAATGTCAGGTACTCTAAATACACTTAAGTTAAGCAAAATGTTGGACTCCCAATGTAGAATCGACGTTTATGTGACTTACCCATTACCTAAATGAGTGCCAAATTTAAATGAGCCACAATATTATTCCACTAGAATCATACTAGAGGGTGAAAAACTTATAAGAGTGGGGATTGGATAAAAAAAGTTTTATGCATATAGTATTATGCATTTGCATACACCAGATATGGATGAGTCCATTTTCTTCTCAGTTGTGTGTAACTTGACATAGCTTGTATGTTTTGACCTTCTCTTTAATATTCTTTAAGTTAATCATTGCTTAATTAAATTGCTTATTTAATTAAAAGCAATTAAATACTTAATCATTATTTAATAATTAAATCATAACAAATAATATTAACCTAACTAATGAGTTGTAACTGCATTAACATCTTCAGATTATGTATATATGAATGAATGAATATAACTTTATTAACAAAAGTACATCCTTCATGGAGCTACGACCGAAACCGGTTGTGCCTAGGCATCCACCTTGGCCCACCGGATTCGATCTCACCGCCCTGCAATAGCTGGTATGGTGAAATTACAATAATTAAAACTATTTATTTCAATAATGAACTAGGATTAATGATCTATATATAATACATTATTCAAACATATAGTACAATGAAATATATTATTATCTTATATAAATTACTAATATATTTTGACAACACATACTTTAATTACATGTTATCAAAAATTTTTATAATGTTCATAACAAAATACGTGTAAAATCAGTAAACTACTTTTTAAAAAAATCTAATTACGCAATTCAGTTAATAAATGGTTGAACGTTTTACAAAAGTTGTCATTTTAAGTTTAAAATAAAAATTTTTAGCCCCTTTTTAAAAACAAAAAAAAAAACTTGACACCAAGCTTTAGTTCGTTGAGCGCATTCTGTCAGATTCTCAAGAAAATAGCCTTATTGCTACAACTGCCACTAGAATGCGGTAATATATCTAACAAAAAACCAGAAAGTTTCTTCTTTAAAAACCTGTTTGTTGTTGTCCATTGACCTTTGAAAACATCATGATTATTTAAAGAACTATCTATTTTTAATATATTTCTTAATTGGAATAGCGGATTATTTATATATTCTAAACAATGTATCTGCACTATGCAGGTTAATGCAACTTATTATTAACTTTATAGGAATTAATAGCACAGTTAGAGGTGCTAATTAATTTATTAATTACTAATTATTAATTAATTTACTAATTAGCCAATAATTTCATCGACAGTACTATAATGATTAACAAGAATGTTTTATTAAAAGGTACTTTTTAATGATACAAGTCAAGAACCAAGAAGCGCTCTCATAACATACCTTTAAATTGTAGGGTAAAAAGTTAATGAAATGGTCTTCACATATAAAAATTTAATCGTATAAACAACGCGTTTCAAACACGTAGTGTTCTTCCTCAGGCATTAACTAAAAAGTACAATGACACCAGAGAGTTATCTATATTTGCTGTATACCATAGATAACTCTCTGATATCATTGTATTTTTTAGTTAATGCCTGAGGAAGAACACTACGTGCTCGAAGCGCGTTGTTTATACCATTAAATTTTTATATGTGGAGACCATCTCATTAGCTTTTTACCCTACAATGAGTAAATAGCACATAATAAGTGATTGCACTACGTTAGAATACCTTTAAATATATAATAGTGTTTGTGACTAAACAGCTGTTGATCGAGCCTCAAATACGGGAAACTTTAGACAAATTCTTCAGCACGAGAAGACTTCAAAAAGGTGTTATAAAAAAATTTAACTTTTTGAATTTCGCGCGCTCTGTACTCTCTAAATATCCACATATTGATTGTTGTTGTATTAGTATATTCTTCACGATCATATGTACACAGTTTTGACTATTAGTCTTACTATAGCCTAATTTCTTAGAGCAAGTACAAAAATGCCATCTATGTATCGAGAATAGATGTGAGTCTTTAAAGAGTTAGAAAAGACATCTCACTCAATTCTACCAATATAGAAATTAACAAATAATACTCCCAGAGGCGATTCCATGGCAACCCCATCAACCTGCTTGAACATTCACCCATCAACAGATACAAAAGGGCATTCCTCAGTGCACAGTTACAATATTACATATATATATATATATATATATATATATATATATATATACCATGATAAACGAAAAACGGTCCGGCAGGACAAATAACAATTAAAATAAGCAGTGACACATAAACAGAAACACAACAAAGACTCACTTTTCAATATTTCGACCGTAATGGCGGTCGTCCTCAGGAGAAGAAGTGAATTGACGGAGGGACGACAGTCAACTGAAGAACTCACTGGGTGAGGGCTAAAGCAGTGCTGCCGCAAAGGAGACAAATAAAAAAGGAACTAGGAAGTCGAGAGCAAAAATAAAAAAAAAAAAATGTTTTTGAAAGGTAGAAAAAGGTTAAGAAAAGAAAAAGTAAAGAAAATATATAGAACAATTAAAAATAAAAAAAAAATTAAAAAAATAAATAAATAAATAAATAAATAAATAAAAAACTAACGATTTAAATTATATATATAATTTAAATATATATATATATATAATATCGACTGTGAAATTGAAACCAAATTAAAGTTTATCATGATTCATTATGTTCTTCGGGTTCAAATTATACTCCCATTGCCAACATTTCACTTTTTATTTAAAACTTTTCTCATACGCAGATACTGATTTTATACGTATTTTATACGAAGTATAAGATTTTGAGACAGAAAAACTCAGTATTACATTAAAGATTATTTTACAAGAAAAATAGCCGGTAGATTTTTATAACATCAAACCAGTTTGAATGAGCACGTGAAACTGTTACACAGTGATTTTCTGTTTCAAAATTGTATACTTCTGCCTATAAAAAGGTTTTATATACAAAAACCCTTTCTATACAAAACCAAAACGTTGGAAATGAGAGTGTAATTTGAACATGAAGAACTGACCGAGTCCTCATAAAGTTCAATGCTATATACATATAATATATATAAATACGTGAAATAACAATCAATCATCAAACCACAATAAGAAATGAGAAAAAAGACTAAAATCTTTCAACCATAACAAACAGTCTTCGTCAAAGTCAAAAACTCAACGGATGTTGCTATCTATGCATATATTATATATATAACAATTAATAATCAACAATAACTCTTGATATAATATATGAATTAAACACTACAATAAACAAATTACTAATTTAATTAATTAACTAATTATTGTTACGGTTGAAAGATCTTAGTCTTGTTTTCCTATTTCATATTGTGGTTTGATCATAGATTGTTATTTCACGTGTTTATGTGAAATCTTTTATATATATATATATACATACAATAATATGAAAATAAAATAAAAAAAACGACTGAAATCTTGGTGGTTTTTTTTTTCATTTCTTATTGTGGTTTGATTATTGATTGTAAATTCACGCGTTTATTGTGTAATCTTGTTATATATATATATATATATATATATATATATATATATATATATATACAAATAAGTGGAAGTCAATAGAAACTCATTACAATACTCCGATGGCCTCGTCATCAGGAGGATAGAAACAAGTCGCTCCGCAGGCAGACCACGACTCATGGTCGTTGTCAATGACAATTGAGTCCGCCTAATTGCGAATAACGACATTATCAAAAATTTAGAAAACTAGCATCATCATTGACTGCATTGGTGGATTACATACAATCATAGGTAAATTATAAATTATATCCTTTTTTTTTTCATTTAAAGGAAACTTATAAATAGGATAATCAACTGTGCGATCATTTCAATAAGTAAAATCAATTAACTAACTAAGATGTTTGAATTGAATTCTGTAGAATCGAGTTATTTTGAAGTTGAATTACCTAGATGAGATTGATTTGTCATTCTCTGAGGACAGACTACTGTCCTCATTTCAAAGCGATGCCTCTCTCTCTCACTCTCTCTCTCTCTCTCTCCTTAGCTAGCATGAGGGGGCTTTGTGGTAATAGTAATTCAGATTGTAGTTTTAGGTTATGAAGTGAAAGTAGAACCCGAGGTTTCAGTGGTCTTAGTTAGTTTGTTTTGCTCCTTTATCCATTCAATTCCCAGTTATTCCTTTCCTCGCAAGTCCTTTCTCTTTTTTCATATTAATTCTATGACGATGGGGAAACAAATCCTATTTCCCCATCCTATATTTCCATATATAGTGTATTTATATTATGTATATCTAATTAACAACAAGATTTCACAATAAGCACGTGAAATTAAAATTAAACTAACTAAGAATTAAACTGACTGGTTAATAATAAGGGGGAGGAAAAAGATAGCTGTGTATATAGGATACCCTGTAATGATTGCCAAATGTCTTATATTGGACAAACAAGTAAAGGTCTTCTTACAAGACTAAAACAACATCAATATTCTATTAGACGGGAAGATGAAAAGAGTGCCTTGTACTTACATGTAAAGAACAAAACTCATATCATAAATTGGAGTGAAGCAAAGGAATTAATTTTTGTGGCTTCAGAAAGAAAGAGAAATATTATTGAAAGTGTCTTCATAAAGAACTTCTATGGAAATTTAATAAACAATAGTCCTGGATTGTACAAACTGGATGAAATATTGACAAAAGAAATACGTAAGAAAATTAAGACCCCTTCAATTTTAGGAACTTTAAATTTAGACAGGGATGCCAGCAATCCTGAAGACTTCAATCAACCAGGTTAACTTGCTAATATAATTGTTGTTTGGTTCATTTAGCTCTCTGATGATGTTTTGACGAAAGGCCTTAGAGCATTATATGTAATATTATTTGTTTTATTGTGGTGTTTAATTTCATATATTCTATTAAGAGTTATTGTTGATTATTAATCTTTCATATATATATATATATATATATATATAAAGATTTCACATAAACACGTGAAATAACAATCAGTGATCAAACCACAATATGGAAATAGGAAAACAGAACTTAGTCCTGTTTTCCCATTTTCATATTGTGGTTTGATCAATGATATATATATAAATATAAATGGAAATACTAAACAGTCCAAACCGGACAGATAAATAAATAAAAAGACAACACATATAAGGAACGGGAAAACTTACTGGATTGATATTTCGAACTGAAGTTCGTCATCAGGAAGAGAGTAGAAGGGAAGAAGAAGAGGTACGTGCGTTCACGTTTAGCAATGTAATGCTACTGAGGGTTCCAGGCGGTGGTCTCTTCGATCGCCTTGGATTTGAGACTACCGCCTGGAATCCTCAGTTGCATTCCACTGGTACAGGTGAACGCACGTACCTCTTCTTCTTCCCATCTACTCCCTTCCTGATGACGAACTTCAGATCGAAATATTGATCTAGTAGGTGTTCTCGTTTCTTTTATGTATTATCTTTTTCATTTATCTATAATATATATATATATCCTAAACCATAATATAACATGACAATATATTTAATAAGGTTTAGGATAAATTAAGTCATTTTTCATACTAATTCTCTCGTTAAATCCTCAAGAATTCATTCATATATTGTATTCAATTTCAAATAATTCACTGTGATGTTCTCAAAGCTCACAGATATGTATATCTTTTAGATGTTAACCTGAAGAAGAACACAAAGTGTTTGAAACGTGTTGTTAGTTTCACATTAAACTTTTTGTATGGAGACTTAATTTTTTAAATCTCCAATCTAGGGGGCTTTTGTAATCTCAGGTTAGGGTTTTGGTAATATTTTTATTTGGTAGCCATGACCTACTGAAAAATAACTAGAAAATGTGAAGGTGAAATGGTGTCGCGTTGTTTACTTTAGTGTCACTGGCACTATCATCGCTGTGACAGTCTAGATGGTAGATAATGAGAGAAAACTGTAGAAATCGCATGAGCAAAGAGAAATCCTTTCCTTACACAAAATAAGACATAATCCCAGTAGAAGTAATTTTTTTTTTTATTATTATTGAATAGAAGACATATTCGAGGAGACAGTTGTCTAGAAGAGAAAGTCTCGAGGTTTAAGGCTTTGAGTGGAAGAAAACTATTTTAACAGCAGCGTGAACCTTTTTTAAGTAATAAGGTTCTTTTCCCTTTATGAGTGTTAGAGTGACCTGGGCTAACCTAGCCTCGTCATAACGTAAATGTTTAGTCGTCTGAGTCAAATCCCAACTGATACGACATTACTCTTTTTTCTCATTTCTTATTGTGGTTTGGATGTTATATATATATATATATATATATATATATATATATAAAGATTTCACATAAACACTTGAAATAACAATCAATGATCAAACCACAATATGAAATGGGAAAACAAGGCTAAAATCTTTCAACCGTAACAAGCAGTCTTCGTCAGAGTTGGTTTTTTGACTCTGACGAAGAGAGCTTGTTACGGTTGAAAGATCTTAGTCTAGCTTTCCCATTTCATATTGTGGTTTGATCATATATATATATATATGAACGTATAAGCCACAAGGAAAAGTAAAAAACACAGAAAATATGCTCTAAGGCCTTTCAATTATATGTCATCAGAGAGCAACTCAGATGACATATAATTCAGCAATTCAGTTGCTCTCTGATGACATATAATTGAAAGGCCTTAGAGCATATTTTCTGTGTTTTTTACTTTTCCTTGTGGCTTATACGTTCATTAGTTTTCATCACGTGTTTATTGTGATTATTTAGTATATATATATGATTCGTTAACAATCTTCGGAGTGATTCACTTCTATCTACCTGGTGACGAGGCAACATACTCGTAGTAGTGAGTTGTTATTTCATTTCTGTGTGTTCTCTTTATGAATATAGTATATATATATATCAATGTTGAAACCATAGTAAGAAATCAGAAAAAAGACTAAGATCTTTGCATTGCATTGTAAACCGATTTCGTCAGAGTCAAAGTTCAACTTTGATGAAGACCGTTTGTTACGGTTGAAAGATCTTAGTTTATTTTTTTCAGATTTCTTATGGGGTTTGGACATTCATTTTGGTTAACGTGTTAAACATAATATTGATATGTATGTGACATTATTTCTCGAGCTGGTCTTGTGCACTCATGATTTTTTATTTTAATTTATCCCTTTAGTGCTTATAAGAGGCTTATTATCACATATGCTGTGGCCTCGATATTACATCCCAGTTGACCCACAATTATAATTAAAATCAAGTTCTACAAAAACAATCAAGACGAATAACAGAAACATTGATTATATTATTTTGTAGAAAGAGGTCAAAGAGCCATAAGGATACTTATAAAAGGATATATACTGGTTGAGTAAGGTGCAAATGTGTGTTTGCGGAATGTTTAAAAACAGGCAGAGTTATTGTGTCACCTGTTTCCAGGTCAATCTGACTTGTCAAGTAACCTCTCCACTCTCGGCCATCTACAGTTACGTACACTGTGAGTATCCAGCCAGTCATTCTGGTCTATATATAGAGGTATAAAGGCTAAAGAAAAGTCACGCCTAAAACACTCGCAATTCATATAGGTCTCCGTGAAACCTTGACAAATCTACCCCCTCCTTATTCAACCAAGCTTGTTTTTGTCAAACTTTTTAAACATAATTCTTCATTGTTTTGATTCAAAACGAACTTATAAACTAAAAATGCAAAACTAAATTTCCTATTTACTATTTGCACTTAAATATAGGATCTTAATAAGGATCTTAACCCTGTAAGGATCTTAATATAGGATCTTAATAAGGATCTTAATAAGGATCTTAATATAGGATCTTAATAAGGATCTTAATCCTGTAAGGATCTTAATATAGGATCTTAATAAGGATCTTAACCCTGTAAGGATCTTAATATAGGATCTTATTAAGTATCTTAATAAGGATCTTAATAAAGATCATAAATATAGGATCTTAATAAAGATCATAAATATAGGATCTTAATCCTATAAGGATCTTAATATAGGATCTTAATAAGGATCTTAATAAGGATCTTAATATAGGATCTTAATAAGGATCTTAATCCTGTAAGGATCTTAATATAGGATCTTAATAAGGATCTTAACCCTGTAAGGATCTTAATATAGGATCTTATTAAGTATCTTAATAAGGATCTTAATAAAGATCATAAATATAGGATCTTAATAAAGATCATAAATATAGGATCTTAATATAGGATCTCAATCCTATAAGGATCTTAATATAGAATCTTAATAAAGATCATATATATAGGATCTTAATCCTATAAGGATCTTAATATAGGATCTTAATAAGGATCTTAATCCTGTAAGGATCTTAATATAGGATCTTAATAAGGATCTTAACCCTGTAAGGATCTTAATATAGGATCTTATTAAGTATCTTAATAAGGATCTTAATAAAGATCATAAATATAGGATCTTAATAAAGATCATAAATATAGGATCTTAATATAGGATCTCAATCCTATAAGGATCTTAATATAGAATCTTAATAAAGATCATATATATAGGATCTTAATCCTATAAGGATCTTAATATAGGATCTTAATAAATATCATAAATATAGGATCTTAATAAGCATCTTAATCCTATAAGGATATTAATATAGGATCTTAATATAGAATCTTAATAAGGATCATAAATATAGGATTTTAATCTTCTTAATTCAAAATACAATTTGGTTACGAGCAAGATTACTGAATTCAGCGAGTGTAGCCTACTGGCTTGTGTGCACACTTTTGAACTGGTAGGATAGGGGTTCAATACCAACTCTGACCCTTCATTTATTCACATGGGAAGTGAATAAATCTGAGCACTTTGTCCCCCGGAGATGACATTAACCTGTCGGTCTCTACCTGTACAATGTTACGCGTTAAAATGTTAAGGTATGCGTTGAAGATCCCTACTCTAAATAGACTTGAGTTAAACAAAATTTAGGGTTCCCAATGTAGAGTCATCTTGTTTGTATTGTATCACAAACGACCCAATGTTCGGGGGATGTGTGTTCCTTGTGGGACTGCCACTGAAACATAAGTTTTATAAAAAAAAATAGCAATCCTTATATATAGTGTTTTTTTTTTCATAATTCTAAGCTGTATGGAGACTTGTTTAATTAATTTACCAATTATGAGCAAATACCTGTAGATGTCTTGAGTTAACACGATAAAATCTCGAACACAATTGGCTATAAAAAGAACCGTATTATCTGCTGTACATTAAGGTATCCAGGTGACTAATCACAGTTAACAAGGGAATAGCAGTAATTCTACAAACATTTTACAATCTAATATATATTGGTTTTTTCTTTTTTTTTCTTTTTTTTTCTTACTTTACAATGGATTTAATATCTACTGGTTGCAAAATGGATAATATTTACTTTAGGTTCTGAAATAAATCGTATTTACTTCAAGTTCCAATCTACACATTAGATAATTTTTACTTGAGGTTGTCATATAGATCATTCTAACTAAGTTTATGGAATGTATGATCTTTATTTGAAGTTATCAAATAAATCATTAAATACCAGAAGCTTTACATATCACGCTTTAGAACCTTAGCCAAATTGTTCGTGTGCTGTAAACACATGAAACGTTTGCACATTTAGCTTGTTAATTTAAGAGATTATGATTTCAAAGGTTATTCTTTCTTCTTTTATCACATACTATACTAAACAACAGACTTCATGCAGTAAATGACTGAAAAGCTAGTGGAATACTTTATTATCTAATTTTACGGTGATCGAAAACTTCAAATGTTCCATTTTCACAACACATGAGGGGCCAGGGAGCCCAGTGGTAATGTGTTCGTCTCTGGACTAGTAGGTTCGGGGTTCAATACCCACTCTGGCCTCGATTTATTTATGCAAGAGGTAAATAACTCTGAGCACCTTACTTCTCAGTGAAGACGTTAAGCCCAAAGCCTCTAAACTGGTAAGTTCGAGGTTCGATACCCACTCTGGCCCTCAATTTACACGTCGTCCCTCGGAGGGGAAGTTAAGCCGTCGGTCTCAAGCCTGTACGATGTCAGGTCCTCCTGACAGAGACAAATTAAAGATTCCTACTTGAGTTAAGCAAAATTATAACCTCCTAATGTTGAATATTCATTGTGTGGTATCACAAAGAGTCAATTTTTTTTCTATGTGTGTTCTCACGTGTGACTGCCACTGCAACCTAACTTAAACTACCTATAAACAAAACTTTTATTAAGACATTCGATAAGAGGTAATGCACAAGAATGAATCATTTTTATCTATAAAATTAAATAAAGTACATACTTTTGAGCAAACGTTTGATAAAATTAAAGAGATTTCTTGCTGTTTAACATTCCTGAGAATTTTTTAACAAAAAAAAACAGATTAGAAATGCAGTTGGATAAAAAAGAAGGTAAAGTTCGTGCAAGAAAAGGTGTCGATAGTTGTTTTGGAACAGTCGATTACAGGAAGTGGGGTCAGAAGCTGCCTTTAGCTAGCTGAGAAGTATGAATACCGTTAAGAGAGGGTGAGAGAGAGAGAGAGAGAGAGAGAGAGAGAGAGAGAGAGAGAGAGAGAGTGAGAGAGAGGCTTGACTGAGACCAGACTCCTCTCCTAGCCAAAGTGACTAAGAACTCTCCCGCAATACCGTGACCCACGGATCATGCCAGTCCAATGATATCTTTGCTAATGTCCAATTAGATTATACATCATAACGAGTCAGAGGAAAGGCTTTTCCTCTATAACACAAAATAATAAAAAAAAGAAAAAATATATAAAATCCTTAACCATTTGAAATAGCCCTATCTTTTTAAGTCCAAACCTGGTTTACAACGCGCATTCAAAAAGCAGATAGGTGCCTTCGAGGAATGGCTGCGACAACACTGTTGGTCTTCAACAAAGAAAAATAAACACAAAGAATTTTACATATATGCGTTTCAAGCACTTAGTTGCCATTATCAGGTTATATTGTTTTGCTTTTTTTTTCTTCCCTTATTTAACTTTAAAATGTTTATACGTTTTTGAGCCTGTATTGTACATATAAAACATGACGATAAACACTAAGTGTTTGAAATGCTTTAAATAAAGTTCCTGTTGACTTCCCAAAATTAGTCAACATCTCCTTACTGAGGTAGATGTAACCTGATGATGATCACTAAGAGTTCGAAATGTGTTCCATGCAGTGGCGTAGCAAGGGGGGCGGGGGGCGTTTGCAGTGCACCGGGCGGTACGAACCAGGGGGCGGCATTTTGAGAATGTAAAAAAATAAAATAGAACAAAATAAAATAATAAAAAGGCTAACAAAAAATCTGAAAATTTAACCCAAAATGAGTTTTTTAAGGTCGTCATTGTTTTTATGATTTACGTATGTAAGTGTAATATTTGTAAATTAAATATAAATTTATTTTAAATTTTTCAAAACTAGTTTTTTAAAGGGTTTGAAAGTTTATTATATCTGTTTGCATAGTCAGTTAAATTTAACTAACTTAAAGAATTAATAATTTTGAATAATTTGGTATAAACTGGTATTAGCAGGTATTCCAAGTTTCACCTGTGTGCAATTTAGGGTTAAAAAAATGGAATTAAAAAAAATAATTAATACCTACCTTGGCTAACAAAAATTCTGAAAATTTAACCATAAATTAATTTTTTAAGGTCGTCATTGTTTAATGATTTACGTTGTAAGTGTAATATTTGTAAATTAAATAAGAATTTTATTAACTTTTTCAAAACTAGTTTTTAAAGGGTTTGAAAGTTTATTATATCTGTTGTATAGTCAGTTAAATTTAAATAATTAAAGAATTAATAATTTTGAATAATTTAGGTATAAATGGTATTAGAGGTATTCCAAGTTTCACCTGTGTGAATTTAAAACAAAAAACTGAATTGAAAAAATTTTTTACCTAATATAAGACTACCCAGTGACGTTATGTGCACTCAAAATTTATAACAATAAGTATTGAAATTAATTCACTGAACATGATTGTAGGGATAATTTTATTTCTGATTTCTTGTTATTAAGCAAACGAAAAGATTCTTATATGTCCCAAGCTTTTGATATATTTCCTTACATCATTCAAGAGTACAGGTAAGTATTTAGCAATCCATCTTTATTTTATTACAGTTTATATTAAAATTTTAAATAATTTTTTTATAATTTAATAAAACATTTTGATCATTATATATACACAATGTAATATATCAAACAAAATAACTTGTAAATTGAAATATTCTAATTTATTTACTTAACATAATAAATAACATTAATGAAATGAATGTTCTTTATAATAATTGACTTTAGAACAAATCATAATTATCCTAGACAATTTGTTCAAGTTGTTTATCTAAAGTTATTCTTTTACCCTAATGTACTTAGTTTTATTAATAAAATTCATACTTTATTTAATAATACATTTCTAATGATTGTCATCAACGAGCACGCAAGCCTCTTACGTCTACATGTTCAATCTTCTTTTTCCCATTGTTTATATTATTCAAATTTTAAATTCAAAAATTTTTTGTGTTATATTTATTTGTAATATATTTGTGCTACTGCTATCGGCGAGCATGCAGGCGACCCTGGGTCTATGTCTTTAGTTTATTACCAGTTTTTATATTACGCAAATATTAAATGTAAAAAAATTTTTTTTTACATTTATGTATAATATATTTGCACTACTGTCATTGTCGAGCACACAAGACACTTGCTATCCTGGCTCCAATTTTGGGAATATAGTGATAATTTTCTTTTATTTAGTATTATTCAGGTAATAAATAATATATATTTAATTTCAGGTCTCTATCTCCACGGAAAACGGGTGAACAAACAAACAAACTCACGAACTTTATATATAGAGATAGATCATAATAACCTCTGTGGTATTAACAATATGCATGAATTAGATAGAATTACCGGCGATCTTTAATGTCTCTACTACCAATGAAGGCTATGAGCGCAAGACGTTCGTGACTGAAGCGAACGTCAGAATCATTGAGAAAGCGACCATCACAAAAGAAAAAAAAATCCAAACCTCTTTTATACTTCTTGGAGACAATCTTCGCAAATTACCAGTTTCCAGCACCCATAAGGGGGGGTTGATAATAATGGAGCCTCATCAATAAAGCAAACATTCTCCTTTCAAAAAGTGAATAAAAAAAAAATTCTATTTTCATACAGTATTATATCTCCATTATAACTTCTCTTATAACATCGCGATTTTACAAACTACCGATTTTTCTGTTGTTTTTTTTAAATTTTAATCTGTTTTCAATCTTATTGAAGTTATAAATTATCTTTATCTAGAAGATAAACAAAATGTTTGCTAAATTATATAACTTTTTTAACTGTTTAAATTGAAACTAATTTGCTAAAAGTTATTTTAAGGTGCTAATGGAAGTCATTTTAGGACTCTAAAATATGATAGACTCATTTAAAAGTAAAAGCAGCACAGAATAAGATGGCCATTACTGCTCGTATTTTGAACAGCTGTTTGTCATCTAGAGAAGACGTAGTTAAAAGAATCTTATGTAATGATCTTCTGCTGTTGATAAACAGATGTTTGAAACGTCATATAGTTATTAGTGTTTGTTTTATTAAAACAATCGTTTCTTAGAAAGGATGTTAAGCCGTCGTTCCCGAGCCTTTATTATGTCAGGTACTCTTTAAAGATTCCTAATTAAAATATACTTGAGCTAGGCAAACTTTAGGGCTCCCAATCAACTAGAGAAGACATTGTGAAAAGACTCTTAAGTACTGTTCTTCTGTTGTTGATGAACTGATGTTTAAAACGTCATACAGTGAATAGTTAACATTCAACCCCAATAAGAAATGAAAAAATCATTCAACTTTAACAAGCAGTCTTCAACAGTTGGGTTTTTGACTCTGACGACAACCGCTTGTTACAGTTGAAAGATCTTAGTTTTTTCTCATTTCTTATTGTTTTTTGACATTCCTTTTTATTTCACATGTTCATTTTGAAATCTTGTTATAGTATACAGTATTTATGTATACCTAAGCCTGTACGATGTCAGCTACTCGTTAAAGATCTCTACTCTAAATATACTTGAGTTAGGTAAAATTCCGACGCTTAATGTAGAATCAACAGGTAATGTGCCTTGAGGCAATGAGAGTTTAATTTGAACCTGAGTAACTGACCGAATCCCGATAAACTATAGTTTCGTATATATATATATATATATATATATATATATATATATATAAATTATATATATAATCAACGATCAAACCACAATATGAAATGAGCAAACAAGACTAAGATTTTAACTGAGTTGGGTTTTTGACTCTGACGAAGAACACTTGTTATGGTTGAAAGTTCTTAGTTTTCATATTGTGGTTTTTCTTTGATTGTTATTTCACGTGTAACAGCCCATAATATGATAATAAATAGCATAACATACGTTGCGTTCTGTTATAGTTTTTATCAACATATCATGTGTTTTCGTTGATAGCACAAATTTCCATGTGAATTTAGGTCATTTTCGATAATATATATAAATATTGATAAAGGCATCTACCGTGGAATAGAAACAAACCTAAAGCTTATCGAGACTTGGTCAGTTCTTCAGGTTCAAATTAAACTCTCATTGCCAACGTTTTGGTTTTTATTTAAAACCTTTTTCATATATATTTTGAAACAGAAAAACTAAGTATTACATTAAAAAGAATTTTTCAAAGAAAAATAGTCTGTGGATTTTAACAACTGTAGTGTGAATGAACACGTGACACTGAACTGTTCAATTCAGATACTTGAGTTAGGTAAAATTCGGACGCTTAATGTAGAATCAACAGGTAATGGTGGCTCGCCAATTACTCAGTTAGCTTAGTACCAACGGTTGAACGATTGTTCTGGCCCAACAAATACTATGTACTATAACAAGATTTCAAAATGAACATGTGTAATAAACATGAATGTTTATTATCGACAACAATAATAAACAAGCCTTATTTTCCAGCCTCAAGAACAGCAGTCTTGGTACAAGAACAACATCCGAGCCGGTACGATGTCAGCTACTTGTTAACTCTAAATTCATTTGAAGTTGCTAAAATTAGGACTCCCAATGTAGAATCAATCTTCATTGTGTGGTATCACAAATCGTCAATGTTCGGGCAATGCGTATTCCCTTGTGAGACTACCACTGAATCCTAACTACAATATCCATTAATAAAGTTAACTATACATACATCATAGGTTTTATTGATCTAAGTAGCAGGTTAGGTTATATAAACAAGAAACCCAATCTACGGATCAGTGATCTTGAATATGGGAACCAGAATGTCTCTCAAACGGTTGAAATCTACGGACAATGTACAAGGTATAACATTTAATATTACTCCTAATTCAATCCTTAATGTCTGAGTCTCTATCAGTTACTGTATGCTATTGATTATAAATGACTGGATAGCTTCTAAAAGTATAAAGTCATTTATATTTTTTTTAATTTTATTTTATCCATTTCTAGCACTGTTGGTAATAAGTAATATTTCAAGACCTTTTGTAGATTGCGTAGATCACGGTATCAATCAAAAACAAACTGTTTCGTTCATGAACAACCTTCTGACGTTAGCCAAGGCTGTCTTAAATAACTGGTAACTATTAAAATCAACTTTCACTTCAGTACGTAATATATACTTGGTATAAAAGATCAAATTAAACTTTATTTTATAAAAAAAGTATGCATTTTTTTAATTTGTAACGCTATGAATAATAAAAATAAAGAGAAGGAAACACTAAGTTTTCAAATAAAAAAGTTTAACCGATGTCGCGTTTCGAGCACTTAGTGTTCATAATCAGGTTATATCTGCAATATAAATCATTACCTTTGAATTGGTGGGTTCGGGGTTCGATACTGCTCTGGCATTTGATTTATTCACTTGAAAGGTGAATAAATCAGAGCACGTTGTCCCTCGTTAAGCCGTCGGTCCCGAGTCTGTACGATGTCAGTACTAGATCAGGAAACTAGTGGTTTAACGTCCTTTCCGAAGGACGACGTGCATATTCACCTGACATGGCAATAAATTGAGGGCCAGAGTCAGTATCGAACCCTTGACCTACTACTTCAGAGGCGAACACGTTGTCACTGAGATAACGTACTCCCCCCCCCCTCCCCCATACACAATCACCTTAGTAAGCAGTTAATATTAATTATTTATAACTAACTTTCAGCTTTCATCACTCACCCTCAAGTTTATGATAATACAAAGTAGAAGTCCAATCACTGACTAAATATTAAAGTTTTTATTGCGAGAGAGGACAGAGTAGCTTAGTGGCATGCATGCTCGCCTCTGGAGTGGTAGATATAGGGTTCGATACCCACTCAAGCCGATCGATTTATTCATGCGGGAGGTGAACTAATCTAAGCACATCGATCCTCGGAGAGGACGTTAAACCTTCGGTACAATATCAAGTACTAGGATTAAGCTGGGCAAAATATAGGTCTCTCATTGCAGAGTCAGCTCAATAATGTAGATCAAACATAACTAAAATTGGTGCCAAATAATAAATGAGCCACGCTTTTTACCTCTATAACGGAGGAAGAGGTGTAAGAAATAAGGTTATACAGGACAACGTGGCTTTTGTTCCAATAGCCAGTGGATGTCTTACATAGTTTACCTGACCTCCTTCTACATTAAACATTTAGGACAAATTTTCCTATTTAAAACTTGTAAATATTCCTATTTGGTCTGAAAAATATCAGAAACATCTAAGAAAAAATGTCGTTTTAAGGCCATTTTTAATTTAAGATGTAGGATATTTACATTTATTATCTTTTCAAAGAATGTTTTCAATTTTGAATTATGTTTTATATTTGTAGGCTTTATAGAATTATTATACTGGGAATTTTATGGCTCCCTAGTACTTAATAAAAATCACCTTTCTTTCCCTTTGTCAAAAATCATATGTACAAATTCACTCCTGAGTGAGTGTTATTTCCTGTGGTTTTAAAAATCTGAGGTTATTTTTTCTTTGACTGCTATTGTAGCCTCAATAAAAATGCTAAAATTTCAAGTCTTTGGAATTAGTAGTTTGAGAGAAAAAAAAATTAGTCTAAAAACAGGTTTTTGGCAAAACAAAGTGACTTCCCCATAATGCATAATTGCTCCTAAACAATAGGGCTCATCTACACTATGAGACCAAGGGAAAAATATATATTTTGTATATACATTTATATTTTGTAAATATATATATATATTTTTTTTGGGCAAAATATCAACTTGATCCAGCAAACATTCTGGCTGTAGCAGGGCCAAAAACTTTGGATACATACTCACCCACCCATCTACAGACATCATCGAAAAAACTTCATAAAACGATTTCTGGGACCTCAAAACATGTAATTCAGTCAAAATTTCAAGGTCGAATTTTTTCACGATCTCTATACTTTAATTATAGTAAAGTAAAAATGATTCAAATTGAATATATTAGCAAACACATTGAATGAGACAACATTACTGCCAACTGAAAACAAGTCTGAAACAGTAGTGCATTACTTAAAAGACAGACACACTTTCTACTTCGTTGACGCAACGGCCTGACAGTTAGTATTCTGAGTTCAGACAACTCGAATGGAATAAATATTACATAACCTAGGAGAGCAGGCATTTGAAACCACGTTTTAGTTGAGTAATTCAATTAAAGAAAAACTCCTAGATCATAATTAATGTATTTAAAATTAATATTGATTTTAAATACTATAATTTCTCGAGAAATTTATAATTTCTATAAATTTCCTCTCTCTCGATTTTACATTTTAAAATCTGTGGCCTCTCGACCACAGATTGTTCAAAATACAAATTTAGTTATTGAGGGTTTGGTCCAAAATAATAACACATGATTTCAAACCGACTTTTAGTCATAATTTGTTTGGCATTCTCAAATCTTATTGAAGAAACTATTCAAATCATTCTCTCCATTCCTTCTATTTCTAATATAATATATATATTGAATAAAACGAAAGGTGTGGACAATAAAAACTTTAACACAAAGGAAAGAACGCAGAAAGTCACTGCAAAACTTACTTCAATATTTTGACATCCGTCGTCATTGGGAAGAAGTGAGGAGTACTCGCGTTGAGAAGCAAACTGCTACTCAACAGTTATCCGGTCAATTCACTTCTTCTCCTGAGAACGACCACCGTAACGGTCGAAATATTGAAAGGTGAGTCCTTTCTTTCTAAATTTCACATTTTTAAAATTCATGGGAATTGATTCTATCGACCAAAACCCATAATACGATAATAAACAGCACAACACCGCTGCATCTGCTGACTGATTGTCTACCCACTGTGCTACATAGAGGCAGGTGCTTTGGGGCACTCAACAAAACCATAGAAGAGCTTTTACCATTTGACCCAGCAAAACTGCTGAGCTTCTTGGAGGGGTTGAAACTAACTGGGGTACTATAGTACAGAAGGGGGCAAAGTACTATAGTTCTTAGGACGCAGTACGACAATCACCCTCAACAAATAAAACAAATAAATAATATACGTTATGTTCTGTTATAGTGTTTATCAACATATCATCTGTTTTCGTTAATAGAATAAATGCCCATGTGAATTCAGTTAATTTTTTATAATACATATATTACAAAAAGAAGAGATGTGCATAACGTTTTGAATAGTTTCTTCAATAAGCCTTCAGAATGCCTTGAAATCAGAAATTATTAATTTGTATCTAATCCTCAATAATATTGAAGATTTTTTGTCTGTTCTTAGTGTGGTTTGGCCGTTGATTTTCATTTCACTTGTTTATTGTGAATTCTCGTGATTTCTCGTATTGTGATTGATATGTAGGTGCAATTTGTGATATATAACTAGTAATTATTGTAGGACTTATTGTAGGTTTTTGGTCTGTGGAACAGATTAATAAAATTTTATATTGAATTTATAAATGGAAAATTAGTCTCGGCATACGACTATTTCAATAATACGAAATCAGTCCCGAAATGAAAGAAATTAGTATGTTTGAGGTACAACTGTATTTAGATAGAAGAGAGTAAGAGTGTTTAGTTTTTAGTTTTTAGGGGAGTAAGTACATGTTTGGGGGGGGGGGGGGTGTTTAGAGGGAGGGGGGATGGAGGTAGCAGACTAGTATGGCCTTGACTGGTATGGTGGCATTTGTTATAGGAGATATGGTGCTCCTAAAGGTCGAACACCTGACTGCAACCCAGATACACGCACAACCAGATAAAAACCCAGCGCAGATAATTTATATATATAAATTACATTCACAAAAATAACACACAGAAAAGAAACAGAAACTCCTTACTATATTTCGAAGACCTCGTAATCAGGTGAGTTGCTCCGAAGACTGACTAAGACTCTTTTTTTTTTGACAAAATATCTATATTTTTCACTTAATAAACCAAAATACGATCCAAACTGGACACAATACGAGTTCAAAATTCAAGAAGAGTAACACACAGAGTAAGGAAACATAAGTACAAACTCATATTTTCGGCCAATCCATCTTCAGGAGAAAAGAGAAAGGGGGACCAAGCGCGTTGTAGAACCGTTACTGTGTCCAGTTTGGATCGTTTTTCCGTTTATTGGGTGATATTATATATATATATATATATAAAGATTTCACATAAACACGTGAAATAAGAATCAATGATCAAACCACAATAAGAAATGGGAAAACAAGACTATAATCTTTCAACCGTAACAAGCGGTCTCCGTCAGAGTCAAAAACCCAACTCTGACGAAGACTGCTCGTTATGGTTGAATGATCTTAGTCTTGTTTTCCATTTCTTATTGTGGTTTGATCATATATATATATATATATATATATATATATATATATATATATATATATAATATATGTTGTATTAAAATCAATTGACTTGATTGCTCTTACCATTTTTACAATTACACACTTTTAAAATTTTGGAAACCATCACGTAACCAAGCTTAAAATGTAGATTATTTCTTTTTGATTAAGCTTATATCCCCATTAATATCAAAACATTCTGAAGATCGTTGAAGACAATCGAAATAGGTTAATAATTTAGTTTAATTTAATTTAGCTGTTATATTTAATATAAGTACATACCTAATAAAATAGTGATGTCTAAAAGTAGCTTTTCTCAAATTATAGACCAACTCAATACTTTTTTTAATAAAAATATATCATTTTCAAAAGAAATTGAAGCCACTAAGAATCAGTTATTTGTGTCCCTTAACTAATGGATTTCCGATGACTAGAGAGCTTCAGTTCGATTAAGTTCTTTCCATTTCTTATTCTATTTTTTTAATATATTGAATCATTATTCTCTTTTCAACACAGATTAGATTCTCTTCTCTATAAAGTAGTTTAAATAATATTAAGTTAATGTTGTATATTACTATTAATTACTAATAGAGCTAGATGTATAAATCTTAGTAACTTTTGTTGATATCATCTTTCTTTAAAAAAAAAG